>CAUYLG010048352.1:0-37562 GCA_963573385.1 Cacajao melanocephalus | reverse complement strand
TGAACGAGGTCAGGAGATGGAGACCATCCTGGCTAACACGGTGAAACCCCGTCCCTACTAAAAATACAAAAAATTAGTGAGGCATGGTGGCATGTGCATGTAGCCTCATCTATTTGAGAGGCTGAGTCAGGAGAATCACTTGAACCCAGGAAGTGGAGGTTGCAGTTAGTCAAGATTGCACCACTGCACTCCAGCCTGGGTTAAATATAAAACCTCTGTATAAAAAAAAAAAAAAAAAAAAAAAAAGAAAAGAAAAGAAAAGAAAAGAAAGAAAGAAAAAGACATGGCCTAGTTTACATTCAAGAATAAAAGGGAAGAGTAAAAGTCTAGAAATTTGGGAATTTCTGGGATTAGAAGAGGACTACTTTTTAACACTAATTGGTAAAATGTATATTTGAGAAAGGCTTTGTAAGTCCAATTAAAATCCAGCCTTATGGCAAAAACTAAACCTAGAGTATACCCTCACTATTAAAATCTCTGAACAGATTAAGATTTTTCAAAGAGAAGACCCAATTAAGTCATTTACACCCAGTAAATCCTTTCAATTGTACAAAATGGCTCAAGAAAAAGAGAATAAAGTTATGAGTCTCCTACTGGAACTTGACAAGCTCTAGAAATAAGCAATTAAGTTGAAAGAGAGATACGGGAATGAGAAAGTAAAGAAATAGAACAACTTTAGTACGCATGTGCAGAAGTGGACTGTGTGTGTTGCTTTTAGATCAAGGAACTAACTACACTTAAATACATACTAAGCCTACTAAATTTCTTTAAAAAAAGTTACAGCAAGAGAAACAGAAAACTATATGACACTTTAAGACTCAAAATAATCCTTATACCACCAACATTCTAGTGGCAGCAGGCTCAGAAAACTGCAAAGACCCCAAGGAAAGATATTATTCAGTGCTTATTTCAGATGTTCCACTTTGCATACATCTGAATACATTTTGGATTGTGGAAAAGGAAAAATCTTCAGAGCTTGTAGCCAGAGACAGCGGAGAGCAATGAACTGGATATACCTTTTCCACAGCTTAATCAGGGCCCAGTCAAAGAACATTCTACTAACTCACATTTCCTCCAACTTTTATACTTGAAAAGCAGGCCAAGAGCGCTGGCTCATGCCTATAATCTCAGCACTTTGGGAGGCTGAGGCGGGCAGATCACGAGGTCAGGAGTTCGAGACCAGCCTGACCAACATGGTCAAACCCCATCTTTACTAAAAATACAAAACTTAGCCAGGCATGGTGGCACGTGCCTGTAGCCCCAGCTACTCGGGAGGCTGAGGCAGGAGAATCACTTGAATCTGGAGGCAGCAGTTGCAGTGAACCAAGATCATGCCATTGCACTCCAGCCTGGGTGACAGAGCAAGACTCCATCTCAAAAAAAAAAAAAAAAAAAAAAAAGAAAGAAAGAAAAGGAAGCCTTCCCAACATTTGCCCAGTCATAGTGCAGAATTTCTGTGAACCATGGACACTGTATGTTTCCCATTCTTTCCTTATACACATGACAACATTGATTATAATTTCACAGTTTCATATACATATACGAAATGTATATGTATTATTATATGTAGATATTAGTGTGGAACATATCACTTGTTCAATTTTTTTTTTTTTTAGTTCATAGATTGTAGGTGTCTGCGTCAAGAGTAATCATGCCAGAACTTATGTATAGATTCTCACACATTACTCAGAAATTCTGAAAATTGAACAAATATGTAATAAGATGGGATTGTGAACATTTCTCTCTTGAAGAGGTGGCAGGGAGATGCGTGTATTTTGCCTGCAAGAAGAAGAAGCTACAATATTTGCTAACCAGCAGTGCAGACTGTGACAGTCAGCTTTACACCAATATTTCTGGTTCTTTTTCGAAATGATGATCAAGATTGCACTTATCTGCCCTCTTGAAGTTAAAGCCGGATGACTTGTTTTAATTAATGAAATATAAATGGAAATGATGTGTGCCACCGTGAAGCAGAAGTTTTAAGGAGGTTTAAGAGAAGTATGAGATTCATGATGCTCTGTCTTTAACTTTGCCAAAACAACCCCAATGATTGGGATAGTGGCTACTACATAAGTATTGATCCTGAGCTGAGACAATGTAGTACAGATCTTCCAGCCAATACACCATGCACATGGAAGATGAGTGAGATTTATATCTTTGTTTCATAAGTAGTCAAACTTTAGAACTTGTTTTTATTGCAGAATAATTTAGTCTACTCAATTGAGTTATTTTATTTGAAGCATTAATTGATATTCCTTAACATCCTTTAAAAACAATGGTGACTTATTTATAAAAAATATCGGATAATTTTACAACAGGGAAGTTACACATATACACAAACAAACTTGTTTATTTTTAATACAGAACTATCTTCAGATGATATCTTTGTATTTTTCCTTGTAGAAATTACTAAAATATTTTACTTATACTAATTTAGTCAGATTAAAATGATAGATTTCCAGGATTCAGACTACTTTTTAATTTTCTTTAATATTTCTAGTCTAGTGAAATAGCTCATATAGAATTAGATGTTGAAATAGCACATATAGAATTAGATGTTCCTTGTACTCACTAGAGAAATCATCAGAAAACATTGAAGATCAAACACTCTTAAAAATTATTTTGTATGTTACTGTATGTATTATGCCATTCTTTCACTGCTATAAGGAAATACTTGAGACTGGGTAAGTTATAAAGAAAAGAGCTTTTACTAGCTCATAGTTTTGTAGGCTGTACAGGAAGCATGTCACTGGCATCTGCTTGACTTCTGGAGAGGCCTCAGGAAGTTTTTTAAGCCGTGGTAGAAGGCAAAGAAGGAGCTAGCATCTCACATGACAGAGCAGCAACAAGGGACAGGGGAGGAGCCACACACTTTTAAATGACCAGATCTCATGAGAACTCACTTACTGTGAGATAGCACCAAGCCATGAGGGATCCACCTCCATGACCCAAACAGCTCCCACCAGGCCCCACTCCAGCACTTGGGGTTACATTTCAACATGAGATTTGGGTGGGAACAAATATCCAACTATATAATTGCAACCTTGGCACCCCCAAACTCATGTCCCCCTCACATCACAAACTGCAATTACACCTTACCAATAGTTCCCCAAAGTCTTAACTTGTTTCAGCGTTAATTCAAAAGTCCAAAGTCCAAAGTCTCATCTTTCCCTCTTTACTGCCCTAGTAAAGTCCCTTACATCTATGAGCCTGTAAAATTTAAGTACAAACAAACAAACAAGTTATTTACTTCTGAGATACAATGGAGGGTACATGCATTGGGTAAATATTCCTCATCCAATAGGGAGAAATTGGTCAAACAAAAGGGGCCATAGGCCCCACGCAAGTCTGAAACCTAGAAAGGCAGTGATTAAATCTTAAAACTCCAAAACAATGTCTGTTGGCTCCATGTCCCATGTCGAGGGCACACTGATGCAAGGGGTGGGCTCCCAAGACCTTGGGCAGCTCTGCCCCTGTGGCTTTGCAGGGTACACCATCATGGCTGGTCTCACAGTTTGCAGCTGAGTGCCTATGGCTTTTCCAGGTGTAGGTTGCTATCTGCTTGTGTATCTACCATTCCGGGGTCTAGAAGATGATGGCCCTCTTCACCACAGCTCACTAGTCAGTGCCTTCAGTGGGGACTCTGTGTATGGCCTCCATCCCCATATTTCTCTGCTTCACTACCCTAGTAGAGGTTCTCTGTCAGGGCTCTGCTCCTGTGGCAGGCTTCTGCCTGGGCAGCCACACTTTTTCATACATCCTCTGAAATCTAGACAGAGGCTATCAAGCCCCCACCACTCTTGCACTCTGTGCACCTGCAGGCTTAACACCAGAAGGAAGCCACTGAGGCTTATGGTAGCCTGTGCTCAACAAAGTGGCAGACCAAGCAGTATCTGGGGTGCTTTGAGCCAAGGCTGGAGGTGGGATAGGCTGGGATGTGGGGAGCAGTGTCCTGAGGCTGCACCGGGCAGTGGGACCCTTGGCCTGGTCCATTAAATAATTCTTTACTCCTAGGCCTCTGGACCTGTGGTGGGAGGGGCTGCCACAAGGTCTCCAAAATGCCTTTGAGGCCTTTTTCCCATTGTTTTGGCTATCAGCGCCTGGCTCATTTTAGGCATGCAAATATCTCTAACAAGTGGTTGCTTCACAGCCTGCTTGAATTCCTCTTCCAAGAAAGCTTTTAATTTCTCTGCCACATAGCCAGGCTGCAAATTTTCCAAACTTTAATGTTCTGCATCCTGTTTAAATATAAATTCCAACTTCAAGTCATTTATTTACTCCCACCTCTGAGCACAGGATGTTAGAAGCAACCAGACTACATCTTGAATGCTTTGCTGCTTAGAAATTTCTCTGCTAGATACCCTGGGTCATCACTTGGAAGTACAAACTTCCACAAAACCCCAGGGCATGGACACAATGCAGACAAGTTCTTTGCTAAGGCTTAACGAGGATGACCTTTGCTCTGGTTTCCAGTAAGGTCCTTATTTCTATTTGAGACCTTGTCAGCCTGGACTTCACTGTCCATATCACTATCAGCATTTTGGTCACTACAATTTAACCAGTCTCTAAGAAATTCCAAACTTTCCCTCAACTTCCTGTCTTCTTCTGAGCCCTCCAAACTCTCCCAACCTCTGCCTATTACCCAGTTCCAAAGTCACTTCCACATTTTCAGGTATCTTTAAAGCAGTAACACACTCTTCAGTGCCAATAGTCTGTGTTAGGCCATTCATGTATTGTTATAAAGAAACACCTGAGACTTAGTAATTTATAAGGAAAATAAGTTGAATCGGCTCACAGTTCTGCAAGCTGTACAAGCATAGTGCTGGCATCTGCTCAGCTTCTGAAGAGGCCCCAGGGAGCTTTTATTCATGACAGAAAGTGAAGTGGGAGCATGTGTGTCACATACTGAAAGCAGGAGTGAGGCAGGGGGAGGTGCCACACAGTTTTAAACAACTCTCGTATGAACTCAGAGCAAGAGTGCATTCATTACTAAGAGGATGGAAAAAGAAATACCTAAGACTGGGTAATCTATAAAGAAATGAAGTTTAATTGGCTCACAGTTCTGCAGGCTGTATAGGAAGCATGGTGCTGGCATCTGTCCAGCTTCTGGAAAGGCCTCAGGAACGTTTTACTGATGGCAGAAGGCAAACAGGGAGCAAGCATCTCACATGGTAGAGGAGGATCAAGGGGATTGGGGAAGAGCCATACACTTTTCAATGACCAGATCTCATGAGAACTCACTCACTATGGTGAGAACAGCACCAAGCCAGGAGAGATTCACCTTCATGACCCAAACACCTCCCTCTAGGCCCCATCTGCAACTTTGAGGATTACATTTCAACATAAAATTTGGGTACAGACATATTCCCAACTGTATCACTGCATATAGAGGTAACATAATGACATAAAACTGATCACTCATAGAAAGCATTAATTAGGGAATGCTTAGAATAATGTTGAAAAAATGGTAAATTCTGATGGTAGCAGTTAATTTGTTAGTTTCTAACTAAACTAATTTGTTAGTTTCTAAAAAGAGAACATATATATCATGTCTCTGCATGACCTATGACATCAATGGCCAGTTAGTACACATATGTAGGCATCAGGGAAGGGGGAGAATAATATAAATAATATATAAGGCCAAGGGGCACACAACTTACCTTTGGCAAATGCTGTGTTTCATCATGCCCCTGCCATTACATCAGAAGGTAGTTGTCAAAATGATAAATAGGCAGAATTGGCAAATCCTCTGTGTCTGAAAGTTAGGCAGTGCATGTATGCAGGACTCTAAGAATAAATGTATTGTCTTTTCAACACTTTAACAATACTTTTAATATTTAGTTTATGCAATTGAAGTATATTATTCTATCTTATGGGATGTATTAGGGCAGGGAGGTCTGTTATGAGCCAATTGTATACATGCAAATTTCTTGTGAATGCTGTTGAAGTACAGATTCTGAATCAATTAGTCTAGGGTGGAGCCCTAAGTTGTAAATTTCTAAAATGGTCTCAGTTGATGCCAATTATTTTGGTCCACGACACACCCTTTGAGTAGCAATGTGTAGAACAGACTGGTAACTTTGGAATTACCCGGAAACTTAGAAGAAATGCAATAATCTCAGGATCCATTTTACATGCGAATTCCAATCTGTAGTTAAACAAGATCCCCAGGTGATTTTTGTGCACTATAAAGTATAAGCACTGCTTCAAAGCACTAGTTTCAAATTTAGCTGGACATTGGAATCACGTAAAGAGATGTAAAAAACATACTGATGCCTGTGATTCACCAAGAACACTTGACTTGTTTGGTATTGAGTTCAGAGTGGATATTTGGGTTTTAATGCTATCCAGGTTATTTTAATGTGGAGCAAAGTTTGAGAATTACTTTTTAAGTAATACTTGGAGTATAGTTTGTTGAGCACAAGGATCAGTATCACCTGGGAGCTTGCTAGAAATCCACCTTAGACACATGGCATCTGAATTTTCTTTTCAACAAGATCCCCTGGTACATAGTAAAGCTTGAGAGAGTTGTTCTAAATAGCTTTGCTGTTCAATACCAATAGGGTAGCCTCACATGGCTATTTTACATTAAATTAATTACAATTTTAAAATTAAAAATGTAGCTATTCAGCCTCAGTAGCCACATTTCAAGTGCTCACTGATTATAAATGGGGCTAGAGGTTACCATTTTGGACAATGTAGATAGACATAGACCATCTTCATTATTGCAGAAGATTCTACTGGACAGCATGGCTGAAAGTATGGTATGCTTGTAATTAAAATCTTTTGGCAAAGCTAAGTTTAAAACAGATAAAGCTGAAAATAGATTGCAATATCTGAAATAGGTACCCATGGAAACATATATTCATATGTCTTTATAAAAAGGACATTATAAGTAAATGAAATTATTGCTTAAAATTTTGATGTTGCTTAGGGATTACTGATATATCGCCTTTGCATTGATCCTACAGAGTAATTATTTTTTTTTTAATAAAAGTATTTCATACAGGTTTTTGGGAAGAGAAAACTTTTCCTGCTTTACATTCTGAAAAGGCTATTTTTTTCCAGCCTCCATTCATGCTAAAGGCATCTTTGAACTGTGCTCAGGCAGCTTTGCTCTTACAAGGTGCTTCAGGGAATAGGAATTTACTCCCTGCTTAAGCCAGGAGGATAACTAGGAGGCTTGCTGATTTAATTTTTGAGAAAGGTCTTGACATTTTGCCTCTATTTGCAAAAATGTCCTTGAGGGTTGAATGACTCACCAAGCCAGCCATCATTTTCATCCCAGGTATGCAACTGGGGGCGTGGTTTGTTAACATGCAGCAACTGATCACTTAAAGGGTCGTAATTTCTGAAACGTTCATATTCCCGGAGTGACGAATGTTTAGAAGTCCTCTTTACCTTTTAATTGTGAAACCTGAAATGGGGACAATTTGTTTTAAGGCACCCTTGAATATCCTGTGTAGTATTGGCACCCTTGAATATCCTGTGTAGTATTTACAGTTTGACAGTAAATAATCTGCTGCTTAAAAATTCCTTTACCAAGGGGGCTTTCATTCCAACTTAATGCTTTGGTTTCTAATTTACAGGTAAATCTCCTTTGTCTGGTAGTGAAGTACATTGCTACTATAGAGTAAAATTAAATAATGACATATGTGTTAGGAATTATACTGTAAACAGACAATTTACAAGAGAATTTTCTATAGTGTTCATATTAAAAGGATTGTTAAGCTCTGATATGAGAGTGCAAGTGGGAGAGGAAACTGAGAGAAGATGCTTTTCTAACACAATGATCTCCTTTCATCTTTGTCATTCAGAATATTTATTAAATCAAAGTACATAACAGAGATAATTTGGGCTTATGATTATGTGTAAGTTTATTCATGTTATTTCTCCTAATTACAAAAATATATTAAATACATATATATAGACTAAACCTTAATGGAAATTTGAAATTTTAGGTAATATTACAAAGGAATGCACAAAGGCATAATTACATTTAGCAAAAGACATGCATGCACATACATTTTCAAAGATTTTTCTTTGTCCTCTTATAGAGGAATGCATACAACAATGGGAATTAATGAGTTCTGCGTTTATACAATACCCGTATAGTCTCATACAATTTTATGTGTTCTCTGCTTTATGGTATATCATAATAATTATATAATTTATAAAAATTTCAACAATGGAAATTGACAAAAGAAGTATAAATAATGCTGGATTGTCCTTATTTTCCATACCTAGAAAAGTGCTGATTTTCACCAGGCAGGAAATTTGGAATAATGAATGTCTCAAATCCGGAATGTAATTTTCTGGCTTAACTCTACTGATACCAGATCTCCCCTAAGACTCAGCTGACTCAAACATCCCAGAATACTCAATAATGTTTCCAACAGATGGGGAAAGGACTTTAAGGAAATTATCATACTGCTTAACTATTAGTTACAAGTAATATTCCAACCTCCTGGGTTCAAGCCAAAATCTGATTCAAGCTTCCAAACAGTATCTCCTACATGTCTAAAGCTTAACCATTTGATCTCAGGCTGAAGGAAATGGAAGACCTGTTGGCTTGTTTGACTATGCTGTGTGTTTTCAGTGGGAACTCTCTGTGCATACCTCCAAAGTCAGTGAAGACAAATTTCAGACTTACCTGAAGATAAAAATAAGCTGAAAGCTGTCTTGTGCATAGTTCCTAGGTTTTAATCATGGTGTTTACTGTTTCTTATAGGGAAGTAGAGTAGCGTGGCACAAAGTGGAGTGGTCTGAATCTCATCTCATATTCACCTGGGGAAGTTCTTGATTAATAAAAGCAAACTGTTGAGAGAGTCAGTAGAAAGAGAAGTTACTGTTGGAAACAATTTATTGAAGAGCAGTAAATGTAGAACAAAAGAGTTGAGAGACACTACAAGATTGAGAAGCAAGAAAGTTTGGACCTTTATTACTCTACAAAAATTGCCACAGAAAAATAATATATTGCATAATTGCATATTCAAATGTAGGTACTATCAATACCCTTTAAATAAGGTATGTTACAAATTTCATCCACCAGCTTGATATTTGGATGCATGCCTTGTGTCATACAAAGGGGCAAAGCCTTCATGCATGAATAGGGGATTACAACTCAAATGACTATGGAGTCAGCCTAGTAATATAAAAAGTGAAATGGGCCAGATGGGGAGGGTTTCCATCTAGGGAATGTATATAAACATAGAGAAATTAGGAACCTTGGCACATACACAGAACTGTAGGTGGTTTATCATGAATGGAACATAGAGGTGTGAGAAATAGATATAAGTAGAGAGATAAAAGTAAAGACACATAAGTAGAAAGAAAAAAATAGGGACACATAAGTAGAGAGATAAGCAAAGTCTAGATTTTAAGGATTATAGATACCATTCTAAGGATTTTGAATTTTATCCTTAAATGTGTGTGAAAGGAAAATAAGTTGTGGGACCCCAAAATCACTAAGCTAAAGGGAAAAGTCAAGCTGGAAACTGCTTAGGGCAAACCTGCTTCCCATCCTATTCAAAGTCACCCCTCTGCTCACTGAAATAAATGCATATCTGATTGCCTCCTTTGGAAAGGCTAATCAGAAACTCAAAAAACTGCAACCATTTGTCTCTTATCTAACTATTACCTGGAAGCGCCCTCCCTGCTTCAAGTTGTTGTCCTGCATTTACTTTGAGTTGTCTCCCCTTTTCCAGTCCAATCCAATGTTCATCTTACGTATATTCATTGATGTCTCATGTCTCTCTAAAATGTATAAAACCAAACTGCTCTGGCCACTTTGGGCACATCTGATCAGGAACTTCTGAGGCTGTGTCATGGCCGCGAATCCTCAACCTTGGCAAAATAAACTTTCTAAGTTAAGTGAGACCTGTCTCAGATATTTGGGGTTCACAAGTGTAAGGTAAAAATGAAAAATTTTGGTGTATATTTTAGAAATATAATGTTAGTAGCATTATATAGAATTCTTTTATCCTCAGGAGAATCAAGTTTACAGAGATCATTTGTTGAAAATAGAAATCCAGATAATGTCACTACTGGAATTCACATTCTTATGCTCAAACTCACTTCTGCTTCATCTTTGTGTTCCTGGACCAAACTGTGGGTTGGGCTGCCATTTTTCATGGCCCAATAACAAGATGCAAATGAACTGGGAAGGAACTCCCTGCAACAGGGAGAAGGCCTGGAAATTATCGCCAGTCCACTCAAAACTACAAAGTTTTCTAGAGCTTATATACCTTCTAAGCTATGTATCTATGTGGAAGAGTGCGTTCATCTAAAGACATAAGTAATTAATTTCCTTTAATCTATAACTAAGGTCTGAGTCCTGAAGACCATCCTCTACAGCCTCAGGAAATTTACTTCATCTAAATGGGTCCAGGTGCTGGGGTGATTACCTTTATCTGCTAAATCACAGAAGTTTGGGGAGTTCCTTCAGACCCTCAATAAACTTGTTTGTAAAGGTCTGGGGAGTTTCTCCAGACCCACAATATAACTTGTTTAATCCTAAATGGGTCCTTTTAAAAATTCCTTCATTATTCTGTGATGCTTTAAGGCCCAGGAAAGGCCTAGGCAAAACTCTTGGTTGGCTTTTGTTACATCCCAGCCTTTGTATAAGGGCACTGGCTTTTGATATTTAGCTTAACCACTCAGTCAGTACTGTTATGGAGGCCTGTGTTAGTGAGCTCTGGCCTGCTACAATTCCCACTGTCCATTTTGAGCATGATTTCTATCATGCTTGTATATTTATTTATCATGAGAATTGTAGGGAGATGGGGCATTGTAATCTTTCTGGCTATTTCCTGCTGAGAGGGGATTGTTGTTATGGGGCACCGAATGCAGCACTGGAGTGGAAGAGGTCAATTTGTTCCCAGTAGCACTCTTTGTTTCAGGGGCTTAGAGGCAGTGCCTGCTGAAACATAATAGTATGCAACAACAACACATACAAATAGGTTGCTGCTGTTTTCTTCTGAAGTTTAAGTTGTCTGGTCTTCAGTTCACAGGGCTTTAAGAGAGCGCCACTTTTAGGTTTCAGTGATTTCCAATAGAAAAAATGGTGATAAAGGAAAAGAAAAAGGAAAAAATTAAAAACATCATTTTGAAGATTTGTAGCCAGAAAAACTAGAATTTAATCCAAACTGTAGAAAATAATAAAAATTGAAAAACATCAGGCAAGACTAGAATTTAATAACAGGTGTACTATACTTTTTGAAACATAATTTTTCTCTCTCCAGTTTCCCATTTTTATTAAAAGACAAATCATGGTAGGACTGGTTTGCTTTATTATAATTGGCCTAATTATTTGCATACAGTGCAGCAAGAATAACAATTTTGCACATAGGCCTTTTAAATCGGCCTTGATGGAACTTTATTCCATAGAAGGATTCTGAGATAAGACCTTTTAAAAGCTGAGCCTAGCCATGGATTTGTACCATCAAATATCTATGAGTTGGGTAATTCTTCTCTTGAGGTTCCAAGATAACTTGGTCCTTGCCTGTCAGAAAGTGACTTTCTTTACTTACTACAGATCAGAAACCCTGTACAGGGACTGTGTACACAAAATATGAGGCCAGTTTTCCAAGGGCTTTATAAGCTCCATTAGTCAAGTTTGATTCCTCAAAGGAGAACATACCATTCCAGCCAAAGCCTTGGTAAAATAACAAGTTTTTCCAATTGTGTCCTGTTACAGAAGAAAACAGATTCTTATTGTACTTATATAAATAACTATATTGCCATAAGGTAAGAATACTCACAAATCATTTCCAAATTCTGAAGAAATCAGGTAGAGAGAAACAAATATGCTCCAAATGTTGTTCACAGGAGTATATTTTATGTAATTGTTAAAAGTTGTTAATAGTCCAAAAGAAATGTTTCCTTGACTCTGAAAAGCAAAACAAAGGATTAGCAACATTTCAAGCAAAAAGTAAAAAAGATCACTTCAGTCTCCTATTAGTTCAGTTCATGCAGTTATTTCCTGCCCTGCTTGATATTAATGAAAATTTTAGCTCTTCAAGAGTCCTGGATGTTTTTCCTCTATTCTGATGTCATAGTCTCCAAAGTTATCAGAAATTTGCATTCAAGAGTACCTGTTAGAGCTTTATAGCTTTATAGCTGATTATAAAACCACCTTCTAAAGAGGACCAAAACAATACAGCAATTGTTTATGGATGACAAAAAGTCTTAGAGTAGCCATAGTTAAAGACACAGTTGACAAGGAAGTATGTTATCTCTGTGGCACAAATTTATTTAACATAACAATCATAATTATTACTGATAACGTACACTAAGACATATCAGACATATTACTGATAACGTACACTAAGACATATCAGAATTATAGGAATTTCACATGATTTTGGAACACATACCAATAACATATTTATACCAATATAGCCCAAAGAAAGCCAAACCCCATTGTGTATTTGGCAATGCTTCCAGTATGATTTTTGGTACCAAAGAAGCCAAATTTCACCTTTACATTAGTGTACTATTAATGTTCAAATCAGTTCTTTATAAAACCTTATAAACATATTTATCCAATTTTAATGTTTGACTGTAAGTTAAGAGTTTTATAGACCTTTTATAATGCTTTACAATTTTTGTTAAAGAGCAGGTTAGTGCTCTAAGAGAAACCCATTGTACTTTTATTTTAATGCTCAATTTACAGAAAAACTGGATGATACCCCTTTAACTTTAGCCAGTATGTTTACACACAGAATTTCCTTTATAATCAACCATCTACAAGTTGCTTAAACATTCTTATTTTTTCCAACTTAAAACAATCCTTTAACCTTTTAATCTAGGCAAAAATCCACATATTTGTGCCTCTTTATAATCTTTTTACCAGAAGTATATTTTACTTTCCTTACACACCTTGTATGTAAACTGGTTCTTCAGTAGTCTTAAATACATGTAACACTGTTAACTCTTAGCAACCTTTACTTTTGGTGAAAACTTTGGTAAGTTTGGGATTTTAATTACCTACTAGGTGTGGAGCCTAGGACCTAGACACAAGTGCTGATAAAGTCTGACTTATTCCAGCATCTGACTCCATGTGTACCAGGCTTTACCTAGCTGTAAAGCAGGCAAGTTGTACAGTTAATTGTCACAGTGGACTTTTATAAATGATTTAGGAACCCTAATCTGTACAACATTTCTTGCATAAATTTTCTTTTATAAATTATTTCACTTCTTATACAGACAAGTTACAACATGCCTTGACTTTCTGACTTGTCCTAAACATCCCTCTTTTTAAACAACCAGTAATTTTACTTTAGGACAAGACTTTACCATACAAGATCCTTTATTATAAAATCTCTTTAATATCTTTTTGCATAGTTAGGGACATGGCTAATTTCATACGTCCCCAGGCCTTATCTAGAATTTAACACTCCAAAATAAACTGAATGATGTTTAGGTCAAAGAAGCAGTTTATGACCTAAAGCATTTAGCAAACCTAATATTTAGCCTGCATAATTTAGAGCAAATATTTACATTTTTGAAGATATTTTATATTACCAATAATCTTTAAAACTCTCTTTATTTTTATAACTCTCTTTATATCTTTCTTATTTCCTATTTTTTATCTTGTTTTATATATAACTTTTTAATAAGCTTTGAATTAGACAAAAATTAGTTACCCTTTAAAAAGGACACAATTTTTAGAAAGAATATTTTCCTATAATATATTTTAATTGGAAAATACCTAAATAATGAAATATCTGTTAATTTTAGATTCTAAATTATGACAAGTTTGTTTATGAGTATTTATCCTATTACATTTATCTAATTATTTATTTTAATACTTTACCTGATTATTTATGACAACTATGATACTCATCATTTAAAATTATGAAACTGCTATTGCAAAATTATAACTGAGACAGTGAAAATGATCTGACCTAACTAACTCCATCTTGCTTCTAACCTTCATGCTATTCTTGTTCATTAACTTCGTTTACAGTTTAGCTTTGAAACTAAGATGATAACAGTCCTTTCCCAGAACAAACTTCCTTAATGTCTGTGGACTAGACTGCTTAAGGCCACAAGATTAGAAGTTAGGGTATTTTACTAAATAATTAAATATGTAGCTATCTTCATTAAACCAGTATTAATGTTTTATTTATTAAAAATTACTTGAGCAAAGGTCATTCTGTTTTGTGCTGAGTTATAGTTTTGTAGCCTCTATGCCAAATTTTGACACCTTGTAGTATTTGGCAGAGGTAAGTATAAAATTGCTTGATCAATAAATGCAAACAAAAATGTATACTGGCAACTCTTAAGACATTGCTAGTATTATTTTACCAATAATTTGTAAAGCTAGCTTATTCATTAAAGATTTTACTTAAGTCACAAAAACTTTAAAAACATTTGACTAGTCTTTCATTTTTTCTGTTAAAGTAATTAAGTGCTTTTATTTTTCTTTGAGCCAATTATTTAGAACTCTTTTATATATTTTCAGTAGTGAAACATAGTATACAAAAGACATAAATACATAGACATATTAGGCATGCCAATAGAAGAACTTTTTTTTTTTTTTTTTTTTTGAGACAGAGTCTCACTTTGTCATCCAGGCTGGAGTGCAGTGGCACGATCTTGGCTCACTGCAACTTCCGCCTACTGGGTTCATTGATTCTTCTGCCTCAGCCTCTCAAGTAGCTGAAACTACAGGCACGCACCACCACGCCTAGCTGATTTTTGTATTTTTAGTAGAGACAGGGTTTCACCATATTGTCCAGGCTGGTCTTGAACTCCTGACCTCATGATCCACCAGCCTCGGCCTCCCAAAATGGTGGGATTACAGGCATGAGCCACCACACTCAGCCACAAGAACATTTAACAGATTCATAAGACTTCCTTTGTCCTATCTTAGACTTGCAAACTATTGATAACCTGGTTTATTACTCTGGCAGTTGTAAGCCAAATAGTCCTAAATCTTCATATTAAAGGAAACACCTCTTAGGTGAAAAAACAAATGGCAAGGTTTACATCTCAAGGTACAAAGAAAAAAAGCCTGGGTGGTGCTAGAGGAAGATTAAAGATGGATGCCAGATTGAACATGAAATTATAGAAAGTTATCACAGGATTGTATAAGAAACTAACTTTATTTAGATATTTACTACCTATCATTTAACTGAATCTTTGAGCTCTGGGCAGAGGCCAAACTGTATCTTGAGTTTCCAAAAAGGGACAATCATTATGAGGCTAGTCCATGTGATGCTTTTACAGTGCATTTAAAATTCTTTTTCCAAACAAAGACACTTCAAAATGTCTAAATTACACTTTTTCCTAAAAACCCCAGAGTACCTTCTGTTGCAATAGCTATTAATGAAGAAAACAGAATTCAGTCAATTGAGAAGAAAAAAAATTTGCTCAAAAAGACAAGGTCCTAGGAGAGAAATAAAAGCAAAAACATGAAGGCCTTTTAAATATGAACATGCACATATACATCCACAAATCTTGGATGTTAGCTTTTACTTATGCTGATTATTAACCAATGAGCTCCTAAAAAATATATTTTTTCCTTCCAAGAGGCCTCTCAGGAGGAATGGACCCAATACCTCCTGGTATCAAAAGGAATACGACAGATACACAAATAAGTGGACACAATTTTTGGATAACACAACGGGGAGTGCACTCAGGCAAAACAGACTCAAAACCAACTCAAAACCTGATCTCAACCAAAATGCAAAGTGAGTGTGTGAGTGAGCCCTATTACTTCCCTTGGTGGTACCAGACAATTGCTTAATAAGCCCTGATAGGAAAACAATAGGCTCCTGGCATACAAACCAGTTAACTCACTCTTTGAGCTTATCTGCTCCTGATCTCCATTCTTCCCCAGTAGTGAAAGAGACGTGCAACTTTGTGCATGAGACAGCCCTCAAGAGGATCCCCAGGAAAATCTCACCTGCAGCTGCTGGCATCCTCCTGAAGACTGTCTCACACCAAGCCACTGGCTGCTGAACGTAGCACCATCCTGGTCTCTCTTGACTGGCTTGCCAGATTTTGTTC
Organism: Cacajao melanocephalus; assembly: GCA_963573385.1. Classification (NCBI taxonomy): domain Eukaryota; kingdom Metazoa; phylum Chordata; class Mammalia; order Primates; family Pitheciidae; genus Cacajao; species Cacajao melanocephalus. Next base: position 21,542 of record CAUYLG010048352.1, on the reverse strand, counting down.
CTGAACCAAACTGAACGAATTTCAGTTGTTTTAAGCCACTCAATTTATGATAATTTTTTACAACAACCCAAAGGAACTAATACACCACTCCTTTCTGGTCCTGGGTACCAGAAGACAGCACCTGCTGTGAATCTAGGTTCTACTGGGAAGTCCTAGCTCTTCACCTCTGGTACCTCTTTATTCTTTCAACCCTATGGAGTGTACTGACACTATATAGTTAGTTGCTAATTTCTGAGTTGGATCATCATCCTCAATTTTAATCCTTCTGATGTTTTTAGAACTAGCTCCCTGTATTAAGTACTTTGTAATGAACTATTTGATATGACTCCGTTTCCCCACTGGATCCTCATACACATGGACGATATAGTACTAAATTTAATACTTTTTGTAGAGAATATCAGTCATAAGATAGTATTTGCATTTAACTTCTCTGTTTCTATAGGTTGGCTTCTTTGCAAAAGGATTGTTTTGATTCTACTTAATATTTTGCATTTTTATATGAAAACTGATATAAATTAACCTGCATATGAATTATAATTTAGCACTTTATATTTGGTCAATATTTGGTAAATATTAGTGAAAGAAACACTAATTTTTATGGGAATGTAATACAAGATTATGAACTGGGGTCCACAAAGTTTTTCTGTAAAGGGCCAGTTAGCAAATACTTTAGGCTTTGCAGGCCATATAATCTCTGCTACAACTACTTACTTCTGCTGCTGTAGCATGAATGCAGTCATAGACAACACGTAAACAAGTGAGCATGGCTGTGTTCCAATAAAACATTATTTACAAAAAAAGGTAGTGGGTTTGATTTGTTCCACAAACCATAGTTTATTCACCCTGCTGTAAACTATCTAGATTTTTGATTGCATATGTTCCATTGATATCTCATATACACACTGCATGTGTCTATATTATTTTATATAAAAGAAAAACATACAGTTTTCTTCCCCCAAAGTAAGTCAATTTTTCAAAGATCTGCTAGTGTTTACACTCTCAGTATTTCATTCTTTCTAAAGATTGATATCTTGGGGAAAAAAGGTCATTAAGGCAAAACATTAGGCCTCAGGGATAAACCTGGAGAAAACTGATTGAGTGATCAAACCAACTTAATCTTTTGTAAAAGTCTCCCTGCCCTCTTATTCAGAAGGATGAATAATATCTCGACAATGAGCCAGGATTTATTGTTTTCAGTATCAAATTTTTGTTCTACTTCTCAAACATTCCCCTGAAATATCAAATACTGAAAAAATGAAATAGTTTTAATTACACATAGCTAATAAAGAACATATGAACTATTTATATTTCCACTAAACTTAGTCATTTTGAAGGCACATTCCAGTTTCTTCTATTGTCCTTAACATCCAATTTAGTTTCTATCTCCTCATAAATCATCAAATAGTATTTGATGAATAAATGAACATATTATTCCAAGATGCTGAAAATTATATGTAATATATAATTATATTCATATAGAATCAAAGGTTGGATATTTCATAAATATAGAAGTTAAAAAATGACTTGTATTGTCAGAAACTTCAACACAAGTCATTTTTAACTTCTATATTAATGTGGAAAGAGGTGCTAATTTATATTGAGGTTGATCTCCTGTTTGAATTGAATGGATTCTATAATGAGCAGACAGCTCCAATATCCACAGGAATATAATAATATTGAGTTATATCCTGGGGTTAAACAAATCTGACATCATGGTAGACTCTGACAAAATTTAAGGTCAAGATCTCCTTCCAGGTGCCAGAATGTCATACAATAGTCCACAGTAACCATGCATGTAGGCAGCCTTAAACAGGCTGCTAGTTCCTAAGTATCTAAATTTGTGACAATTTGTGAATGAATCACCATGCCCTCCATAGAACTTGGCAACTGGATCAGCGTTTCTGCATCTGGCATTGTACACAATTTGCATATTGTGGAAGTGAAACACTTTGCAATCTCTGAAGCCCATCTCATTATGGCACGATGAGCTCATAGCCATGTGCTTTCCATCTTTAGTTCTAATTTCAGGGGAGCCGTAGTTAAAACCTAAGGACACACATACATAGCTTATGGATAATGATTGTCTAAACTGTTTTTAGTTTTGTAAACTTAAGATGTTAAATTAAGAACAACTCTACTTACTAGAGTGGAAAAAAGGACAGGCAAAAGTTTTCCCTCCTTGATACCAGTTTTTATAAAATAAAAAATTTTATAAAAGTGCTTGAGTTACTTTAAATGAGAAAAGTTCTAGGAATTATTATTAAAATTTAAACTACTTCCATAATTTACATTTAGTTTCCATAAAAACTTTTAACGATCATACATTCATGAGAACCATGTGCTAAAAATGTGTTTTTAAAATTCAAACGTTAACTATATTTCTTCTATTCTTTATGCGGCTTGATTTCATTATTATTTAAAAACAAGAATAAATGAGCATATGGGAGTTGAGATTTTTTTGCAACTTATTTAACATGTATATTTAAAATTAGAATTGAGACAATTTTAGATATGTGCCATAGTGCCAGTATCCATTACATAGATTACAATAAGACATGCAAGTAAATGAGAGACATACTCATGTGTTGTCCATCACTACCAAAATTCTAAATGCATTGACAATTAATAGTTTTGAAATCTCTCCTAGAATCAAGGATTTTGACTTCAAAATACAGCTTCCCTACAGACTTACTATTTCTTTAGCATTTCTACATATTATGAATGATAATTTTGAGAAGTACAACTTTGGACTTAATGCATTTATATGAATACATATTTTTTATGTGATATTTCAAAATAATTTTGAGGAAAGAATGTTAATCAAGATTTTTCAGAGTATTTTCATAGTACAGGGAAAGGAAATGAGATAAACATAAACCAAAAATGTATCTTCTGTAAACTAATAAAATTTTGTCAGAAACAATGTGGTCAATCTATTTTGTGTCTTAACACATTCACAAATGTCGTTTAGTGTTTTTAAAAGTCAATGAAAACTTTGTTGATGAACTGTCACATAGTCAAATTACCAAATGTTACCTATTCATGAAATTATTTTGGTGTTGTAGGAAAGAAGAAGAAACATAGATACGCGTATGTGTACACTATACATACAGACATACCTTGGAGATATTGCTAGTTCAGTTCCAGACCACTGCAATAAAGTGAATAATGCCATAAAGCAATATTTTATAGCTAAAAATTTCTTACATAGGAACATTTAAAAAACCAAATTACTCCTTGAGAGGAAGGCTTTAGGATGGCTGATGAGAGGTACCTGGAACTCACCTTTTCCACAAAGAAGAAAGAAAACCGTAAGTAGATAACCACACATCAAATAGACTTTCTAAGAGAAAATGCTGTAATTCAGAAGGTCAGTGACAGAGAATCTCTTAGGCATTGAAGGACAGGAGAGCAAAGCAGCTGGCCCATCTGAGATTGACTCAGAGCAGAAGGAACTACCCATTGTGGGGAAAAGGTAAGCAAGAGATCACTAGTTATCCACACTCCCACATTGAACTCCTGCAATTCTAGCTACATGAGATCACTTGATCACTTCAGTCTTTGCAGACACTCAGACTAACATAGGAAGCTGCCTGTAGATCTTGCAATGGTAGTGTTCCAGAAAGGAAGTTCGTGCTGGGTCCCATATACCCCTCAAGACACAAGCAGCTGCAGCATGGAGCCGGTATGAGAGCCTAGCGTGCACCATGCTACTGTGTGTCCTGGGGCCAAACAGCCACTGCATTTTCACATCCTTGAAGCACTGCTGGCATCCACCCGTGTCTACCCTGAGGCCTGCAGCATCATGATGTTGGCTGACCCAGCTGTGTAGCTGGGTCCCCAGCATTTTGGTTCACACAATATCCTAAATCCTGGGGAACAAGCAGTACAACACACCAGGGACACTTCCCTTGGCACAAAGGAAGACTAGACGTGCACTCCCCAGAGCCTAAGTGCCACCTGCCTGGGACTGCTGCCAATGAGAGTAACCACACCCCCTCCAGTGGCAGAGCCTCCATGCAACTGAACGTGATTTCTAGGGATCTGTGGACAAGTCTACCTATGTGCTATCCCAGGGTATGAGGACAGGCTTACTCCACCCACCACTACTGTTGCTGGTGCCTGAGCATGCCACCCAGGGGCTTATGGATTGACATGTCCCACACACCTCAGCCAGAGCCTGCACTATCATGGGGCCTGAGGATGGGCCCACAGCATCTGCCACTGCTGGCGGCAGTGCCTGTGTACAATGTCCTTGGGCCTGGAAATCACCACCAATACCAGTGTACACTATGGAGGGGCATGATGACCAGCCTGCCCAGTCCACTGCTGCCACTACTGGTGCTCATGCATGTTGTTTGGGGCCCTGGGGAATGACCTGCCATTTATGTCACTGCTGGTGCCCACACACACCTTCCAGGGGCTAGCGATGTGTCTATCCCAACTGCTGCTGCCACCTGCATGCACTCTCCAGAGTCCTGGGGATAGGATCATCCTGTCAGCTATTGTCATGCACCTCCTGAGGGCCCAGGAAATGGTCAGCCTGCTACTGCTCCTGCCACCAGCACCACCTGTGCATTCCACCTGGGGGATGGGGACTGGCTTCTCACCCTACCACTGCCACTGTTGGCATCTTCTCAAGCCACTTGGTGACATGAGGGTTGGCCCACCACCACTACAGCCACGGCTGATGCCCAACATGCTGTCCAAGAGACCAAAGACCTGCCCTGCCCACAGCTGCAATTGCCAGGCACTGAGTAAGCTACCTGGAAGCCCAAACATCAGGCCACCTAAAACTGCCACCACCAATGCCTGTGTATGCCACCTGGAAGTTCGAGGATTAGCATGCCTCCTCAGCCACCACCATCACCTGAGCTTAAAGACTGGCTTTCTTAATTTCCTTGTCCCCAGCAAAGCCTTTCCATGGCCTCTACTGACAACTGCAGCCTAAGTCATTGAGAAATCACAGATACAAGTAACAGATTATAGGAAAAGAAATCATACAGAGACTACACTACTGTGACCACCCAGAATCAAAGCCAAAACATACTACCCAGCCAGTATTATATATACCTACAGGAGAAAGTCATTATACAAAAGCCAATCTGTAAAATTAGAGGAAACAACTATTACACAAGATGTGCAGATATCTATGTAAGAATTCAATAAACATGAAAAACCAAGGAAACATGACACATCCAAAGAAACAATAATTCTCCAACAACAGAGCCCAGTGAAAAGGAAATCTATAGATTTCCTCTTATATCTCAGTGATCCTCAAATAAATGCAACCAGAAAGGTTCTACACAGCACATTATAGTCAAGCTATGAAAGTCAAAGATAAAGCAAGAATTCTAAACACAGCAAGAGCAGATCATTAAGTCACGTATCAAAAACTTCCATCAGACCCATTAGGCTAACAGTAGATTTCTCAGTAGAAATCTTACAGGCCAGGAGAGAATGGAATAATATATTCAAAGCATTGAAATAGAAAAAAAAAACCATGCTAGTCAAGAACAGACAGTGAACTCTTCTTCAAAAATAATAGAAAAAATCTTTTCCAAACCAGCAAAAACTGAGAGTTCAACACCATTGGCCTAGCCTTACAAGAAATGATTAAGGGAATCCTATATTTGGGAGTGAAAGTACATCTAAAATCATGAAAATACAAAAAGTATAAAACTCAATGGCAGAGCAGACACATAAATGAGAAAGAGAAAGGACTCAAATGGCTCTACTAGAGAAAACCACCAAACCAAGATGTACAATAAGAGAGAAAGAAAGGAACACATCAGACCATACAAAATAACCAGAAACAATTAACAAAATAACAGGAATAAGTCCTCACCTATCAATGATAAGCTTGAATGTAAACAGATTATATTTTTCGCTTAACAGATAAAAAATGGCTTAATGGCCATAAAAAAACCACATTTATAGGCTGCCTACAAGAAACTCACTTCACCTTTAAAGACACATAGACTCTATAATCCCAGCACTTTGGGAGGCCGAGGTGGGTGGTTCACAGGGTCAAGAGATAGAGACCATCCTGGTCAACATGGTGAAACCCCGTCTCTACTAAAAATACAAAAATTAGCTGGGCATGGTGGTGCATGCCCATAGTCCCAGCTACTAGGGAGGCTGAGGCAGGAGAACTGCTTGAACCAAGAGGCAGAGGTTGCGGTGAGCTGAGATCACGCCATTGCACTCCAGCCTGGGTAACGAGTGAAACTCTGTCTCAAAAAAAAAAAAAGACACAGACTGAGAATGAGGGATGGCAAAAAAAATATTCCATTTAAATAGGAACCAAAAGAGAACAGGAGTAGCTATCCTTATATCACATAAAACACTTTAAGAGAAAAACTGTAAAAATAGAAAAAGATTATTATATAATGATAATGGGATCAATTCAGCAAGAAAATATAACAATTATAAATGTATATGTGGCCACTACTGGGGCACCAAGATATATAAAGAAAATATTTTAGATCTAAGGCAGAGACTCCAATGCAAAGTAGTTGAGGACTTCAATACCTGCTTTTCACCACTGGGCAGATCAACTAGAAATAAAATCAATTTACAAAAATTGGATTTAACCTACATTTTAGACCAAATGAATCTAACATACATTTTTAGAACACTTCATCCAAGAGCTACAGATTACATATTTTTTCTCATCAGCACATAGAATATTCTCCAGGATTGGCCATAGTTTGGGCCACAAAATAACTCTTAATAAATTTTTAAAAAATCAAAATCATACTATGTATATTCTCAGACCACAAGGGAATAAAATTAGAACTCAATAACAAGAGAAACTTTGAAAACTGTACAAATACATTGGAAGTAAACAGCATGTTACTGAATAATCAATGGGTCAATGAAGAAATTAAGAGGGAAATAGAAGCATTTCTTGAAACAAATAAAGATGAAAACACAACGTACCAAAACCTTTGAGATACAGCAAAAGCAGTGTGAAGAGGGAAGGTTATAGTAATAAGTGCCTACATCGAAAAAGTAGAAAAATGAACAGCCTAAAGATGCCCTCAAAAAACTAGAAAAGCAAAAACTGCCAGGCACGGTGGCTCAAGCCTGTAATCCCAGCACTTTGGGAGTCTGAGGTGGGTGGATCACTATGTCAGGAGTTGGAGACCAGCCTGACTAACATGGTAAAACCCTGTCTCTACTAAAAATACAAAAGTTAGCCAGGCCTGGTGGTGCGTGAGTGTAATCCCAGCTACTTGGGAGGCTGAGGCAGGAGAATCACTTGAACCCAGGAGGTGGAGGTTGCAGTGAGCCAAGATCACACCACTGCACTCCAGCTGGGGCAACAAAGAGAGACTCCATTTAAAAAAAAAAAAAAAAAAAAATTTAAAAAAAAGAAAGAAAAGCAAAAACTAACCAAACCTCAAATTAGTAGATGGAAATAAATAATACGGATCAGAGTGTTACCAAACAAAATAGAAACCAAAAAAAATACAAAAGATTAACAGAACAAAGAGATTTTCTTAAACATAGCCAAAATCAATAAGCTGCAAACTAGACTGACCAAGGAAAAGAGAAAGAAACAAAAATCAGTAAACTGCTAGCTAAACTAAGCAAGGAAAAGAAAGAGAGAGGGGATCCAAACAAATAAAGTCAGAAACAAAAAAACTAAACATTACAACTGATATCACAGAACCAAAAGGATCATTAGAGACTATTATAAACAACTGTATGGTAGCAAACTGGAAAACCTAGAGGAAATGAGTAGAATACTGGACAAACAAAACCTACCAAAATTGAATCAGGAAGAAACAGAACACATGAACACAGCAGTAATGAGTATTGCAATTGAATCAGTCATAAAAAGCCTCCCAGCAAGGAAAAGCTAAGGACTGCACGGCTTTACTGCTGAATTCTATAAAACATATAAAGAAGAACTAATACCAGTTTTCCTCCAACTATGGCAAAATTTGAGAAAATTAGGTAGTATTTATTCTCTAAATGTAATAGAATTTTAAAAATTGAGGAGAAATTAAAAGTAGAATAAGCTCATGATTTGACATGTACATAATATGTAGTGGCAAAAAATATTTAAAGCTTGCAAACCAAATATATGACTAAATAAGAAAAAAGAATAATAGCATTATATTAGGATATAAAGGTAACCACTAAGGAAAATCTAAACTGTCCTATGTTCAAAAATAAACTAATACATAAATTCAAATGAGGAGACCAAAGAGCAAAATACCACATTGAAAACATAATAAACATTAAACATAATAAAAATAATTTAACCAAACTGAGTCAAATTACATAAGTTATATCAGCCATACCAATAAAACCAAATTGGGCAGACCCACCTATTAAATAAAAATTATTGTCAGAGTGGCTTGTAAGACAAAACCCATGTTTATGATGAAATTAAGGGATATAACTTTTAAAAGGTAATTCAAAAAGTCTAATATAAAGGGATAAGAAAAAAGTATGTCTGGAAACTACAAACATGAAAGTAGTGATTGCGATCTTGGTATTAAATAAGGAGAATTCAGGCCAAAAAATCAAATACAAAAAAGAAAGAAAATATAATTCTTCAGTTAAATTCACAATATAGGCATAATAGCTATAAATATCTATGCATTAAATATCATACTTGCATAAAGCAAAAATTTCATGAGATGTTAGGAATAACAGATGTACACTAATGAGATATTCACTATCTCATTACTATTACTACTGTCAGTTTATATCAGCTCATGTCAAGTGGATGTGAAATCACTAAAGATATAGAAGACAAACACTAATTATTGAAGTCTATCTAATGGAGTATAATTCAAACTTTGCACTCTAGTAATTGGGAATGCACATTCTTTTCAAGTGCATATGAGACACTAATGAGATTAATTGAGTCACCAAAAAAGCTCAATATATATAAATAATATAAAAAATGTTCATGGTTCAATACTCAATATGTTGGAAATCATTAATTTTACATTGTTCCAACTGGAAATTTTAAAAAGCAATACTATATTTTAAATTCAATAAGATAATCAAAGCAGTGATAAAATAGTCATACCCTAAAATACTCATATCAACATAAATGGAAAAGATGAAATACAAGAATTAACTATCCAACCCAAAAAGTTAGAAAATGAACACTAAAATAAACTAAAAGAACAAAGGAAGGAAATAATAAGGACTACAGCAGAAATTAATGAATTAGAAGACAGAAATAATACGAACAAATACAAACAAGTCTTTTTTGCTGTGAAAAATCAAGGAAATAGATATCCTCAGCAAAACTAATTAAGAAAAACACAATTCACAATAAGTCTGAAATAATCATTGAAACAGAAGAAGTCATTTTCAAGTAAATTTGAAGACCTCTGTGAAATGGATGATTTACTAGGAAATATAATTTACCAAAATATATCCCCCCCCAAAAAAAAATCAGACCAATGGAAGAAATAGAGGAATTTATAATGAACGTCCTTCTTAGAAAAGAACTGGTTCGATTTGTTTTATTAGAAATTCTACTATACCCCCCAAAATCAGATGCTGCTAATACTACTTAAACTCTTGCAGAGTGTAGAAAAGGACAATTTTGAAATTTTTGAAATTTGTTTTTAATTTTTACGTTTTTCTTGTTGTAAGAGCAAATACCGTGAAATCTACCATCTTAACAAGATTTTATGGATACAATACAGTATTGTTAACTACAGGCACAATGTTGTACAGCAGATATCTACATTTAATCGTCTTGCGTAACTGAAACTTCATACGTGTTGTATAGCAGTGGCTCATTTCCCCTTCCCCTCAGCCCCGACAATAACCATTCTACTCTGTTTCTGTGTGCTTCACATGTGTTTAGATGCCTCATATAACTGAAATCATAGAGTATTTTTCCTTCTGTAACTGGCTTACATCACTTAACATAAGGTGGTTTAGGTACATCTATGATGCTACATATGGTAAGATTTCCCTTATTTTTTAGAACTGAATATATATACATATATATATAACATTTTCTTTATCCATTCAGCCATTAATGGACACCTAAATAATATTGTGGTTCTTGTGAATCATGCTGCAATGAACAAGAAGGTGCAGATATTTTTTAAAGATCTTGATTTCCATTCTTCTGGATGAATAATTAGAAATGAAATTACTGGATTATTTGGTATTTTTAATTTTTAATTTTAAGATTTTTCAATAAAGGAAGTATAGCATGGACATCTAAGTTTGATAAATATTGTGCAAAACAGTTAAACTATAAACCAATCTTATTTTGATTCTCCTTAAATCTTAGAAATAGTGAATTCTTTTAATAGTTTTTTTCTAAGCTATTTGCATTTTTAAAATTAAGTCTACTTGTTCATTGTTTACTTCACATTTTTAAGATAAACCTATTTGATCATGGTTTATTTTTTGTGGGAAGCTTGGATTCTGTTTACAAACATTTTATTTACAGTTTCTATGAAGGTATTCAAAATGCGATTGGGTGCTGAAAGGGACTCAAATAATTCAACAAATGTTCCTGATGAAATAACTTAATGAACTAGAAATCAATGGGAACTTCCTTAACTATAAGCTAGGTAACTGTATAACCATAAAGACAATCAATAGATGATAAGGTACATAGATTAGATAGAATGGTAGATGATACATGATAGACAGACTAGATAAATAAATAGATAGATAGACATTCCTCAGCATAAAGCTAGCTAGCATCTTACTTAAGGGTGAAACGAGAGGCATTCATGCAAAAGGCAGAGAGGAGACATGGATGCCCACACCTATGTATTAATACACTGGATGTATAAGACAATGTAATTAGAAAAATGAAAAAAAACCCATAATAATTGGAATTAAGTGATGAAATTCTCCATTTGCAGATGATAAGATAATGTATTCAAAATATGGAGGGGAAGCAATGCTAAAACTAACAATACAGTAATCATCAATACAATATAAACAATAAGCTTATTCAGTTAGTGGAATATAAAATCAGCATGCAAAATATGATAATTTTCATGTATATATGATTAATAATCAGAATTTACAAAGGAATATATGCTTCCTTACGATAGTTACAAGAAAGATACAGCAAATGTTAAAAATATATAATTATCAAAATCAAATATATTTTAAAAATCTGTAAAAGGGAAACACTTACTTTTTCCCTAAAAGACAACAGAATACATTTGAACAAGTTTCTCCTGGGCAAGATGATTCGACATCATTAAAAGGTCAATCCTTCCAAAATGAATACATACATTTAACATGATCTGAATAAAATTAGCAATTTTTTTCCTTAAACTAGACAAGTTAACCTTAAATGTTACATGGAAAAATAAATATGCTAAATTATATAGAGATGGGGTCATGGGCACTAATCTTATTGCATATGAAAATATAGTCTTTTCATAAATACAATTTGATATTGGTACATAAATGGACAGACAGAGCCATGGAGTAAAATAGAAAGTTCAGAGGGAAGTTTTTGATATTTTAATAAATAAATATGTGAAAACTGGATAGCCATTTCAAAATGACAAAATTGTATCTATACCTTTTACTACCCATGAGAATCAACTTCAAATAGTTAAGAGATCTACTCTTTTTTAAAAGAAACCTTACAAATGCTGGAATAAAGCATGTCAATTACTTTATAACCACAAATTTGACAAAAGCCTTTTGAACCATAAGTTAAAATCCAAAACCAAGCAAGTAAAAGCTTGGAAAATCCAATCACATAATGATAGTGATAAAAATAAAAACACAGGTGAAAACAATATGAATCAAGTAAACAGCAAATAACAAACAAGGAGAACATATTTGCAACCTACATGTTAGACAAAAGGTTAATGTTTCGGATCTCCTAAAAATTGAGACCACAAATATCCCAAACAAAATAAAAAATGAAAAAAAAAACATAAATATATAGTTCTCCATATATAATAATTGGCCCTTATGTATATGAAAAAAAATGTTAAGTATCACTCTTAACAAGAGAAATGCAAGTTAAAACTATGATGAAATACAATTTGTAAACTGTCAAAAGTTCCAAAGTATACTGCCCAAGTTAAGAGGATGTATACAATACTGATGAGAATACAAAATTATAGAATCTCTAGGGAGGGTAATTTGGAAATAAAATAAATCATTCATTCGAACCCAAGGTCCCACTTTAAGAAACCTGTTGTGAAGATACATATCTACTAATGTATAAGCAATATATACACAAGATTATTTATTGTGACTTTTTTATAACAGCAAAATATTGAGAAGAGCTTAAAAATCCAAACATAGAAGATTAGTTGGATAAACTATGTTATACCTACCCAATGAAATATTATGTAGTACTAGAACTAAATGACATGGATCTCAATTCATGGGATTAAGGGTGGGGGTGGGCCTAGGTGAAGAGCACTATATATAGCATGCTTCTTTTTGTTTAAGAAACAGGAGAATAATAACATAACTTATGTGTTTGTTTTTGCAGAAAATAATACAGAAAAGATAAATCAAGACTTAATGGAAATTTGGCCAGGCACGGTGGCTCACGCCTGTAATCTCAGCACTTCGGGAGGCCAAGGTGGGCAAATCATTTGAGGTCAAGAGTTCGTGACCAACCTGGACAACCTGGTGAAAAACAGTCTCTGACTAAAATACAAAAATTAGCTGAGTGTGGTGGTGCATGCCTGTAATTCCAGCCACTTGCTTGAACCTGGGAGGCAGAGGTCGCAGTGAACTGAGATCCTGCTAATGCACTCCTGGCTGGAGACGGAGCAAGACTCCATTGAAAAAAAAAAAAAAAAAAGACTTAATGGAAATGTTATCAAAGGTTTCAGGTGATAAAATGGGAGTTTGCTATCTCTGAGTGTACCTGTGTTCTTCAGATTTTTAAACCATGTAATTAGTACACATGTTGAAACATAAAAATAAATAAAAAGTTGAATAGAAAAGAAACAATCTATATCAAACTAATAACATAATCACTCAGAGAAAAAAAATTATATCCTGTAATTTTTAGCACAGTACTCTAACTGCAAGAACTGCAAAGAATGTTTATGTTAGCCATAATATAACAATTTTGAAACAATTCTATATGATATTATAGTACAAAACATATAAGTAAATACATTAGAAACCAAGATTTTCGCTTTAGGAGAAAGAGAGATATAAATATAAAATATAACGTCTTAAGGAAACCCCTGTAATGTTAAATTTGAAAGAAAACAATCCACATGGACATGTACATTTGAAACATGTATGAAAAATTTCTAGTTTATCCATTGAAATGACCTAGAGAAAATGACACTGCAGTAGCAAGCCCTAAAGCAGCCTCTTGGGAAAAAATCTTCATTTTAAATCTGGGAAAAGAAAAGTATAAGGTGCTGGGACATCTGACTTTGCCAATAAACAAGTGAGCACTAGAAAAACTGATGGGGTCATATCAATAAGACACAAGGTCCAACTTGAAGGGTTCAGACGGGTAAAGTTGGGAACAATCTGAGCATCTAAAAAAATGACATTAATTTATTGTAATTGAATGAATTATGATGCACTGGATACATTAAATCAGAAGTACAATGTAATGTAAATATATACAAAAAAGGAGAAAAGAAAAATGATGACTTAAAAATGTAGAAGGAATGATATAATTAGAAACATCATTATTTCCACCCCCCCATGGCAAAGATCATCAAAGAATGCTAAATCCATTTGCTTAAATGTTGTTGGGGAAGAGTATATTTGTCTAGAGCTAAAGTATATCACCCCTCCAAATAACTGCTAATTACATATGGGGAAATTTGGAAACACCACCTTAATAAAGTGATCAACTTTAGCTTTACTAAGAGTGGGAACAACCTCACTCTACATTCCTCATGATGTGATGAAATATGATATACATAACTGCACCTAGGACAAGTCCTTGACAAAAAATATTTAATGTAAGTCTAATAAAGTCTTTGGAACTCACTTTCAGTTTTCAGGAAAGATAGTTAACAGAAAAACATGTTAAATGAAATTAAAATTTGCTAGTCAGATAATCAAGAATATGGGGCATTTTAAAAGAAATGTTTTAGATGTTCCAACATCACTCTCAAGAAGGGGAAAAATGCTGGGAGACCATTCTAGATTTAGACACTAAAAGAGGATAATAATCAATGATATACTTTGATTGCTTTCTGTTTGGTTTTAGACATTTTAGTAAATATATTAAATGATGTTTGGGAATTAATCTTATATTTCCTAGGTGTGATAATAGTCTAGGGGTTGTTTATAAGAACGTCCTTTTTTTAGAGGCTGAGTTTTCCATGGTCAGGTGTCATTAAGTCTGGAGGTTATTTTCAAATGAGATAGCCCAAAATGTGTGTGTTTGAGTGTGTATGTGTCTGTATGTGTGTATACACATACATATATATGAGTCCATATTAAAATCACATTTTTATATTCCTTTCCCATTTTCTCTAGAGCAAATGTGAGAAAATATGAATGATTTTTGAATCTATGTGGATGATATAGAGGTGCCTATTGTATTAATCTTTTAGCTTCTCAGTTAAAAATTTTAAATGTGATGAATTGAAGTATACTATTTACAATAACAACAAAACATAAAGAGCCTAGAAATGCATCTAATAAAAGATGAGCATTCCCATCATGAATTAATTTTTACGAGAAATGACATTTTAAAAGACCCAAATAAACAGGGGTATATGTTATATTAATGACTAAGAAGACTTAATAACAGAAAGATGTTACTCACCCATGAATTGTTCTTTATATTTAATATAATTTCAGCATAATTATCAGAAGATTTTTCATTGAAATTGACAAGCTGTCTCTGAAATGTATGTAGAGTTAAAACGTCCAAGAATAGCCAAGAGTATTCACCCTCACCAAAAAAGTGTGAGGATACACCCTATCATATATCAAAACTACTTCAGAGCTAATATAACAGATATGTGGATTTGGTGCCATGGAGGCAAGTAAAGAGCCCATAAATAGACACATGCTTATATGGAAAGTTGATTTATGCTAGAGTGGGTATTGCATATATTTGAAGAAACATGGATGGTGGAATATACGGTGACCCGTATGGAAGCATACAACCATGTTCAAAGATAATTTGATCTGTATTAAACATTTAATTTCAAAAACTGAAACTATAAGACTCTTTAAAGGCAATATATTATAGTAGAATACATTTAATACATCAGATTAGAGGAAAAGCATTATCTAAAGGAAAAGATTAGTAAATGCAGCTTAATACAATTAAGAAATTTTGTTAAGTAAAAGACCAATACAACCTGGGTAGAAATCTTTGCAATATGTATGACTCACAGAAAATGAATATAAAAAAATCTCAAAGGATGAAAAAAATCTCAAAAGAAATACAGGCAAAAGATATAAACAGAACTTTTATAGAAGAGAGAATATATGTGACCCACAAAGATTAAAAACAATTCACGAGTTATCAGGGAAACAAAAATTAAAATCACAAAAAAATGCAATGTTATGCCCCTTGAAAGTCAGTTAAAAATGTGTTGGACAATATGAAGAGCAATAGGTAGTTTTACCCACAGCTACTTAAAAGTATAAATTGGTACAACCACTTCTGAAACATTTTGGCATAACATAAGAAAGCTGAACATGTGCATATAGCAAAATAAGTTCTCATAGTTTCATCAATATGCTCTAGGAGTTGACTTTTTTTTGTTTTTCTAAAGGGTCAGATAGTAAATATTTTAGTCTTTGTAAGCCATGGAGTCTCTATCATAACTACACAACTCTACCATTGTAGCATGAAAGCAGCCATAAAGCATACATACACAAATGAGCATGGTGGCACTCCAATAAAATTTTATAGACACTGAAATGTAACTTTTATTTAGTTATTACATATCACAAAATTGTCTTATTTTTTCTATCATTTAAAATATATAAAAATAATTCTTGGCTAATGGACTATACTCAGGCAGCAGGCAGAATTTGGCTTATGAGCCATATTTTGCCAATCCTGCTGCTTTCTACTCAGAGAGTTCAAAGGACCAGAAGCAATGAAAGATACTAGAAATTCAGAACATCAGGCCCTACCAAAGACTTCCTAAATCAGAGTGTGCATTTTAAAAAGATACCTGGTAAATTGTATTCACATTAAAATTTATGAAGCATTGCTCTAGATAAAATATTGCACAAATGCACTAGGAAGTATGAACAAATTTGTTCATGGCAATATTTGTTACAGCTAAAAACTGGTAAAAACCCTATGTCAGCTGGGTGTGGTGGCTCATACCTGTAATCAGAGCACTTTGGAATGCCAAGGCAGGAGGATCCCCTGAGCCCAAGAGTTTGAGTTTGCACTGAGTTATGATCCTGCCACTGCACTCCAGCCTGAGTGACAGAGTGAGATCCTGTCTCTAAAAACAAAACAAAACAAAAAACCAAAAAACTCTATGTCCATTAATAAAGAATGGATAAATCAATTGTGCATATTCATAAAATGGAATTACATGCATTAACTTGGATGAATATCAAATACACAATACTGGGGAAAAGAAGCAAACTATATAATGTGAAATATGGTTTGATTTACATAAAGTTCACAAAATGATACATTATTTAAGATTATCTAGATATGTGGGAAAACTAAAAAGCAGAGAAGTAATAATGCAAAAAGCAGGGTATACTGTTTCTAGCTGTGAAGGAGTAATAGGAACCAAATAATAATTCTACCTTAACATCTAAAGAAATAAGCAAAATATATGAACCAAAAGTTTTGAGAAATTGGAGAACTTTCTCAGAGCCTGACAGTGATCTCTGAGAAACAGGAAACAAATTAAGTGAGCCCTGTGATTGGCCTGGTTTAGTGTCTCTAGTGAGTAAATAACTAGGCTGCAGTTCAGGAAGGGAAAACAGATGTGGAACCCTACAATTACTGGAAATTCAGGAAAATATCTAAGAATCAGAGAGGCTAAGATGGCAAGAATTTGTGGATAAGAGTACCAGAGAAGAGAGAGTTGCACAGAAAGAAAAGAAATGCATAGCGAAAGAGCTTCAGAGAATTTCAGAGGATTCCATTGGAGTCCTCAGCTGCAGACAGATCAGTCCATGAATGGGAAGAAACCCCCTCAACACTAGAAAGAAGCAGACAGAGAAATCGCTGAAAGTGCACACAAGGCCAGGAATATTTTGTGTTCCTCAGCAACAAAGAGAAAAAAAAAATCTTGCAATACATGAAATTTTAAGCAGAATACTAAAAAGGATATTTTCTCAGTAGTAAAGTTATTAACTGCTTGATTCCCCTAACAAAGATGAAGCAAAATTTGAAAGCATAAACTGTTTCCAGGTCACTGAATTGCATCACAGAACAATGCATAAGAGTATTTAAAAGAATATAAAATATTCTGAAACACAAGTCAAAAGTCACAATGGTTGGTATACGATACAAAACCTATGAGGCATACAAAGGTGCAGGAAAATACAATCCATAATGTGATGAAAAATCAAGCAATAGAAACAAAACTACAAAAGATACGTATGATAGAATTATTAGCCAAGAATATGGAAACAGTTGTTTTAATCATATGTAATAAGCTCAAGAAGGTGTAGAAAAGCATTATCATAGAAAAATACATGAAGAGCACAAAAGTAAACTTTAAGAGATGAAAAATAGACTGAATGAAATTAAAGTTTATCTAGACACTACAGAAGAAAATATTAACAAACGTTAAGATACTGCAATAGAAACTATCCAAAATAAACTTATACCAAAGGCTTAAAAAATGAACAGAGCATCGATGATTACAGGACAAGTCAAGTGGCTTGATATAATTGAATTATTGCATCCATTAAAAGAACAAAATAAAGATGCATAGTTAACATCACAACAAAAGAGTTAAAATGGGGTTATGAAGAATAATCAACCCAAACTGAGGGAGAATAATAAAAAGGAAATAAGAACGGTTTAGACAAACAGAAAACAAATGACACAGTCAACTGAAAAACAAACATCTTTAATTATATTACATGAAAATAATAAAAATGCCCCAATTAAAATGTATATATTGGCAAATTGGATAATAAATAGCATTGCCCAACTATATACTATCTGGTTGAAGCCCACTTTAAATATAAAAACACAGATAACCTAAAAGTAAAAAGATTATGAAGTATGTGTTATGCTAACACTACTCCAGTTATATTGCTATCAGGGAAAAGACAAATTTCAGAAGAAATAATATTAACAAGAACAAAGAGGGCTAGTTTATAATGACAAAAGAATAATTCATAAAAAGAACACAGAAATCCTGAATGTTTATGCACCTAGTATCAGAGCTTCAAAATTGTTGAAGCAAAGCACTGATAAAAAGAAAACAAGCAATAAACAAATCCATAATCATGGTTACATACTTAAACACCCAATGCCAAGGACTGTTAGACCCAGGAGTTATAAAAGTAATAAGAATTTAGGAGACTTCAGCAACACTATCAACTAACAATCTAACTGACATTTACACAATGGTCTACCCACTAGAAACAGAATAAATGTTCATTTTCAGTGCACAGTAAATATATATAAACATATATGATACACTTATCATAAAGATGGCTGAATTAATTTAAAAGGATTAAAATCACCTAAAATATGCTCTTTGACCACAATAGAATTAAATCAAAATCAGTATTCAAAAATATATCTGGAAAAACTCCTTGAAACCATAAATAACATACTTTTAAATGACCAATGGTTCAAAGAAAAAATTAAAAGTGATATTTGAAAGTACTTTAACTCAACGAAAAAAAAGAATCATATGGCATTAGTAGAATGCAGCTAAAACAATGCTTAGAAAGAAATGTATAGCTTGACATGTTCATATTTTTTAAAAAGGTCTTAAATTAATGACTTACACTTTCACTTTAAGAAGTCAGAGGATGTGGAGAAATAGGAACACTTTTACACTGTTGGTGGGAGTGTAAATTAGTTCAACCATTGTGGAAGACAGTGTGGCGATTCCTCAAGGACCTAGAAATCGAAATTCTATTTGATCCAACAATCCCATTACTGGGTATATATCCAAAGGAGTATAAATCGTTCTACTATAAGGACACATGCACACAAATGTTCATTGCAGCACAGTTTACAATAGCAAAGACCTGGAACCAACCCAAATGCCCATGTCTGATAGACTGGACAGGGAAAATGTGGCACATATACACCATGGAATATTATGCAGCCATCAAAAACGATGAGTTCGTGTCCTTTGTAGGGACATGGATGAACCTGGAAACCATCATTCTCAGCAAACTGACACAAGAACAGAAAATCAAACACCACATGTTCTCACTCATAGGTGGATGTTGAACAATGAGAACACATGGACACAGGGAGGGGAGCATCACACACTGGGGTCTGTTGGGTGGAAACGGGAGGGACAGTGGGGGGTGGGGAGTTGGGGAGAGATAGCATGGGGAGAAATGCCAGATATAGGTGATGGGGAGGAAGGCAGCAAATCACACTGCCATGTGGGTACCTATGCAACAATCTTGCATGTTCTTCACTGTACCCCAAAACCTAAAATGCAATAAAAAAAAATAAAAATAAATAAAAATTTAAAAATAAATTTAAAAAATTAAAAAAAAATCTAACACTTGGAAAAAGGAAAGAACATCGTGATTGCTTTCTGGCCAGGTTCAGCTTGCTCATGGAGCCACAGGCTTCATCTCAGCACTGTTTGTTCTCAGGACTGAGTCACTGGAAGCCAGGCTCCGAGTTTGAGCCTGGAGGAGAACATGTGGGACTCCGACAGGGCAGTGCCAGAACCTCAGAGTGACAGGGCAGGGTCCCTGCACAGTGGGACCTTACAGGGAAAGGCACACATCTTCTGCTTGCAGCCTTAGGGATTCTGCCAAGAGCTACTTCCAGACTTCATTCGTCGTGGCCACATGTTGAAGCTGATGTTGAACTAACCTGTTAGATGTTGTCTACTGCTGCATGAGAGAGCCCTCTATGATTACCAATATAACATTCAGAAAATCTGTGTCCTGTGTGTCACTGCCACCCTTTACTCTTCTGAAATAGGACACACAGTTGAACCATTCATATTAAAAACCATGCATTGCAAGGCCAGGATTATAGCAATCTTTGCATTAAGATAACTGATTTTGTAGAGGAGATTACTGATGCAAGTTCTCAAAGTTAGTTGAATTTCATTCTACTGTTTCAATGCTATCCATTGGTTCAGTTTTTACAGAAAACTCCGCATTAAAGATTCACTCACTGTGGAGATTTCTAACCCATATCTGAAGTGAAGATCCTAAACAGTAGCCAGTCTCTTCAGGATTCTCCACATCACCTAATGAACTGGTAGTGTTGTGCAGATGAGCTTTCCAGGACGCCATCATGGGCTGCATTTGTCAATCCAAGTAAATGACCAGCCTCATTCTTTTATCCTCAGGGAAATTTGTTATTGTTTTATTTTTTTTTAATTTGCTCATAGAAAGAAGTATGACTCTGTTCTCCGATTTTTACACTGAAGAGACACAGAATTAACAAGAAAACAGAAGGAAAGTCTACTTGAAATGGCACCCTCCTCTATGGTATTGTTAGGAAGCATTCCTTATTCCAAGAGCAGTAGACAGACACATTCCCAAGGCGGAGTTGGCTTTGGGTCTTAATGCACTCAAACTAGGTAGGAGTCTATAAAAGTATTAGATACTTTTCTTTTGAACAGGTATATGTCCTAATTTAAAATTTGGTTATTGCTGCAATAAGTACTCTAAGCTTTTTCTAAGTTTATGTAACCTTCTTGACATAATTGTTCATTCACTAGATTGTGGGCAGATGAGAAATTTCATTCTGCCAACATTCATGTATCCTATTTCCACCTCTTGCTTTCCTACTAAAGCAAATATAACTCCCAGGGAGCACCTAGGAATATACATGTGTGCAGATGTGTATATGTACACACATAGGCTTAACATGCCATTAAAAGCGTATGTTTGATTTTAATAGGATTGATTTTTTTTTTTTTGGAAGAAAGAAAGAGAAAAGAAGAAAGAAAGAGTGAAAGAAAGAAAAAACAAGAATGTTAAAGAAGGAGAGAGAATGGGATTCTTATTCTATTCCCCAGGCTAGAATGCAGTCTAAAAATGGGTATTAAAAACCTCTTTTATGCCAATAATTGTGCTTAACAATGGAGACAGGAAGGAATAAGAGATGAAAATAACAAACAAGCAGCCAACCAATATTTTATTTAAACCTGCGAAATGCTACGCAATTGCTGAGGAGTGATTTACTTCCAATTATGTGGTCACTTTTAAAATAGGTGTAATGTGATACTGAGAAAAACGTATGTTTTGTGTATTTGAGGTGGAGAGTTCTGTAAATATTTGTTAAGTTTACTTGTTCTAGGTCTGAGTTCAAGTCCTGGATATCCTTGTTAATTTTCTATCTCGTTGATCTGTCTAATATTGACAGTATAATGTTAAAGTCTCCCACTATTATTGTGTGCGAGTCTAAGTCTCCTTGTAAGTCATTAAGAACCTGCCTT
>CAUYLG010048351.1:0-59322 GCA_963573385.1 Cacajao melanocephalus | reverse complement strand
CCTGCTGGACTACCAATGGCAACTTGCCAAGTCCAGGTCCAGTCTCTCTATGACCAATGCAGTTGCCCATGCTTTGTTTCCCCACTGACCAATCTACTGCCCTCACCCCCTATAAAACCCCACGCCCAGAACGGCCGGGCGCGACTTCTCTGGCCCCCTTCTCTCTCTCTCCCCCAGGACCACAGAACCTCGCCCAGGAGCTAAATAAACTGGAATTTAATTTGTCTCGTGCTGGCCTCAGTTTCCTCATTTTAAACTCGGCAATATCCTTACAAGAATAACCTTACAGACAGAGCAAGACTTCATCTCAAAAAAAAAAAAAAAAAAAAAGCAGCAGCAGCAGCAAATGGAGGCATGAATAATGTGAGGTAGCATATTTTAATGGTATAGACACTAAACATTATGAAGCTTAGAGGAAAAGGCAGCTTCCTCTGGAGGAAATGAAACAGAAGCTAGATCTTGATGGATGGGTGAGGTTTGGGAAGGAAGAGCCCCATCAGGTTTGGTTGGGGAGGTTTGGAAAAGGAGAAGTTCCTTCTAAGCAAAGGAATAATAGGTGGGGTCCTGGAGCCCTGAAGATGTCTGTGAGGCCCCTAGAGCTTTAAAAGGCTGGCCCTTAGTGCAGTTGAAAGAAAACAGTGGAGGGGGAAGGCCCAACGTTGCATAATGAGGGTGAGGCCCTCCTGGTGGTTGCTATTGCCATCAAGGACTGTGGTGTGTGTGAGTCCCTTCAGAGACCAAGGAAACTACCAGCTATTCAGGGTGGTTGAAGAACAAAACGAGGTAGCTTCTGAAAAAGTCACTGGGAAGTAAATAACCAAACAAGAAGAAAAGGAAGGTTCTTTCTCATTTGGGGCACTCACCTATGCGAATTTTTCATCCATAAAGAAATGAGTAGGCAATCCTTTCATGCTTCCTTTACCAAAAGGTGATTGAATCTGTTTTATTAATTCATAGCCTGTGTTTAAGGAAAATATATTATTTTGAGATTTTTACTTGTAGTTTAAAAGTTTCGGCAGGGTGCGATGGGTCACACCTGTAATCCCAGCACTTTGGGAGGCTGAGGCAGGCGGATCACCTGAGGTCAGGAGTTCGAGACCAGCCTGGCCAACATAATGAAACCCCATCTCTACTAAAAATAAAAAATTAGCCGGGTGTGGTGGCATGCGCCTGTAGTCCCAGCCACTCAGGAGGCTGAGGCAGGATAATGGCTTGAACCCGGGAGGCGGAGGTTACAGTGAGCCGAGATTGCGCCACTGCACTCAAGCATGGGTGACAGAGTGAGAGATTTAAGGTAGTCCCAGACTTTAGATTTTTCCTCCTTATTATAGTTTGTATAAATATTGATCCAACCTAGATATAAGCTACAGGTAGGAGGAATCTATTTTTTTTAAACTACAGAACACAGCATTCCAGAAAAACGTCATTTCCACTGGTGAAGGGTTATTGGCATACAGAAATCTGGCATGTGGTTGAGGAGATGGGATGCAGCTGACATGAGAAAATCTTGAGAAGGGAGCCATAATCCCCCTTCAAATTCACTTGAGGTTTTGATGTAGGAGGAAAGATGAAAAGAATTGCATGTGGGTAGGCTGGCTTAAGAGCTAAGGAGTGTGGGTGCATGTATATGGGATGGGGGCCTGAATGTTACGTGCAGATAGTTGAAGGCATAACAAGACACAAAGAAGGAAGAGGGATTGTGAACGTGCTTTTTAGAGGATTATCTAAAGGTAATGAATGAACCCAAGGGAAAAAAAAGATTTCATCAGAAGGACTTTCATAATAGCTAAGATGTTAAGAGGCTATAAAATAACCTCCCATGAGAGGTGGTGAAATTCCCATTCCTTGAGTCATTTGGAGGAGGCCTAGAAAGTTTTGGAAGGGTACAATGCTGCCCTGGTTGGGGAACAGATTTGGCAACCAAGACCATCCACTATCCCGGTGTTTTACAGCTCAATTTCCAAGATGAGTCAATTGATAAACAATAAATTTGGAAACTCCCCAGAAAAAAAAAAAAAAGAAAGAAAGAAAAAGGAGGAGGAACTGTGCCAGTATCAACCACCTTATGTTAAATAAGCTGATGACAAAGGAAAAGAGAGCCACTGCCTCTTACCCATCAGCCTTTTAAGTAATTGCAAAAGGACCCCTGCCTTGCATAACTGGACTTCAGGATAGGGATGATGAACAGGAAGCTAACAGTATGGTCCAGAGAAGCAGGAAAAGCAACAGGAGAATGGTATCTGATTTCCATTGGTTAATTTTGAATTCTGGAGGAGGCTTGTGATCAGCGGGGGTTTGAATGTGCTAAAGGAGGATCATCATGTGACAAGTCTCACATCTCCAATTGCTCAAGGCTGCTGGTGCACTGCTTTACTCACCTTTGGTCACCTACCTGGGCAAAATCCAATTGCTTTCTCCTGCTTAGTGTTAACCATTCCCCATGCGTGTGTGGATCAACCCATACTGGCCCCAGGAGCACAGCTTATGCAACACAGCTTGAGAAATTTTCTCAAAAAGTTCTCAGCATTTTTGTGATGTTTAAACTTGCTCAAGAAATTGCAAGTGTAGTAATCAAGTGGCATCTCCTGATTATCTTGTGTCCAGTACCTCTCCATGTCCTCAAGCTCCTGCCAGCACTTGACTTTTCCTGTTAAAAAGAACCAGTGTAGGCCAGGCATGGCGGCTCACGTCTGTAATCCCAGCACTTTGGGAGGTCGAGGAAGGTGGATCACCTGAAGTCAGGAGTTCAAGAGCAGCCTGGCCAACATGGTGAAACCCCACCTCTACTAAAAATACAAAAATTAGCTGGGTGTGATAGTGCATTCCTGTAATTCCAGCTACTCAGGAGGCTGAGGAAGGAGAATTGCTTGAACCTGGGAGGTGGAGGTTGCAGTGAGCCGGAATCACACCACTGCACTCAAGCCTGGGAGACAGAGCAAGACTCTGTCTCAAACAAACAAAAAACATGAATAAAGTCCCTGAGTTTAGCAGTTGGCTTGCAACTTACTAGTATATGCTTCTGGACAAGTAGCTTTTGAGATTCAATTTACCTATCTGCAAATCTCCAAAGTGTTGATAGCAATGCCTGCCCTTCTGACCTTAAGGAATGTTTTAGGATTCAGATAGAACATAGACGTCTTTATAAACTGTGTACTTTGAAGCACAATACAAATTTAGTTCTCTCACTATTGCATCCATGCTTGGACATTCTACTCATATACGGCAATTCGCAGGTAATGTAGATACCTTCAGCCAGGACTTTGACATTGTTTCTGAGCGACATGGGTCCCAGAACTTTGTGTCTACACTATTTCGAGCAGCTGACGCCAGCAGAATGGAGTGAAACCAACTTGCCTGGAGAGAATTCAAAAGGCAATCTTTGGCCTGAAGAGAATTTGAAAGGTAATCTTTGAGTGACAGCACCTATTAGAAGAGTTTTGTTTTTTGTTTTTTTGAGGTAGAATCTCACTCTGTTACCAGGCTGGAGTGCAATGGCACGACCTCGGCTCGCTGCAACCTCCGCCTCCCGGGTTCAAGTGATTCTCCTCCCTCAGCCTCCCAAATAGTTGGGACTGCAGGTGCACACCACCATGCCCAGCTAATTTTTGTATTTTTAGTAGAGACAGGGTTTCACCATGTTGGCCAAGATGGTCTCGATCTCTTGACCTCGTGATCCGCCCGCCTCATCCTCCCAAAGTGCTGGGATTACAGGTGTAAGCCACCGTGCCCAGGCTTAGAGGAGTTTTATAACCACATGACAAGCCATATGGCCCATCAAAATCAGAAACACCTCTTAATCAGGAAGCTTTTCACCCACTTGGCGAATTGGTCCCATGGCTTCACTGGGATGTGGTTTTTGTAATATGCTATCCAAGTGTAGACACTGGGATGGGGATTACCCCATTTCTGCCACTAGTGCACTTCCTTTCCACACCATGCCCATCCCAACAAGCTTCTTCAGTGACACCCAGATCTACTGGACTCCGATGAAAAGCCAGAAATAGCAAAGTCTCTAGGAAGGAAACTTCTGGCCCATGACCTTATAAGTTCTCCTGATGAACCCCTGGGGAAAGTCACTTTCCACATTCCAGACAATAGAATCTTGGAGTGATTCACATTCCAAGTCCTACAGGGAGAGGCAAACTTCAAACCACCTTCTGTAGAATTCCAAGTTCTACGGAGAGAGGCAAATTTCAAACTGCTGAGATGGGAGGCTCGCTTCTGTATACTACATAATGATTCTTAACTGTTTCTACCTCAATAAGCGTACACCATAGGACACAATCCATAAGTAACCACGGCTCACTATGACAACGATTCTTAACAGAAGACATTGGAAATCACTTACCTATAAGAAAGAATCCTGGGCATGAGATCTTAAGCTTCATCAACATGCCGCTAGTTATCTGTGTGGCAAAAATACTAAAATTTGTTTTTTGTTTGTTTGTTTTTTGAGACAGAGTCTCGTTCTGTTGCCCAGGTTGGAGTACAGAGGTGCAATCACAGCTCACTGCAACCTCAACATCCCAGGCTCAAGCAATCCTCCCACCTCAGCCTCCCAGATACCTATGACTACAGGGCATACCACCACACCTGGCTAATTTTTCCATTTTTTGTAGAGACAGGGTTTCACAATGTTGCCCAGGCTGGTCTCAAACTCCTGGCCTCAAGTGATCCTCCTGCTTCAGTCTCCCAAAGTGCTTGGATTATAGGCATGAGCCACTGCACCCAGCCCCATGTCTTTAAAGAGATCCTTTTTGAATGAAATCCTTAGCTTTTCTCCCATTTCTAGAGGGCCCTTCTGGAAACCTATGTCCATTTGTCCATGCCTTCTATTGAAGATTGGATGGATGGAAGGAACCAATTGAACCCAGGTGGCGGAAGACAGATGATGCCATCAATAAATATCAGGAAGGAAGTCTTCAGTTCCCTGAGCCCCTGGGAATGTGGTCCTGAGGTCATGCCATGATCCCTTGCTGAATGTAGTCCAGACATCATGTGCTCACACGCTCTGAGGCAATCCATCAGCATTATCATTTCCAAACAGTTCCAGCTGCGTCAGACGGGGCTCTGTAGCTGAGTATCTGAGTATCAGTCTGGCCACCTGCTGGAGCTGGTGGAGTGGGGGATGAGAGAGACCACGTGAATTTGAGACAGCAGGCTAGACAGAAAGAGAGGGGCTCCACTGCCAGGCGGGGGGAGCATCAAGAAAGGCAGGAGAGAAAAAAGGAAAGTCTGCAAGGGTGTTTGGGGACGAAGACCCAAGAGAACGCAATTCTTCTCACCTCAGAGCCACTCACCAAATTCCACACGAGGCACAGCTAACTGAGTGCCCAGCGACTGTTAAGAGGAGAGACTGGCATACTAGGGGACCCTACTGATACATACACTTCCAGCGTCTTTTGGAGTCTCAGGGCAGTCGCCTCCTTGCCCCAGCCTCTGAGGGCTTCTTTACAGGAGACATATGTTCTTCCACACAGAGTCCTCCCTCCAGGCATTAATTTATTCCACAAATATTTACCAAGTGCTGACTATATGGTATGTTCCAGGCTTAGCTCTAGGGATGAAGCAGCAATAAAGATGATTATGGCCCCTGCCTCATAGAACCCCCATTCTGGTGGAAAATACAGGAATTCAATGCATACTTAAATAATTTATGATTTATAATCATAAAAAGTGCTACAAGGGAGAAATACAGACCAGGCTTTCTGAAGCGAATGAGAAATAGGATGATGAGTTCTACTTCTCTTTCCACTTCTTGTCCCTGAGGAAAACAAGGTGTTCTGAGATTTGAATATATTTTACTAATAAGCACAGAAGAACACACAGAGTAAAAGACCAAACATAGAAAAAGTCACAATACTGTAAGAAATGTTGAGACCTCGGCTGGGCGCAGTGGCTCAACACCGAGTGTGTGTGAGTTGAGCGAGTGGCCCAGTTCTAGCGCTTTAGGAGGCCGAAGTGGGAGGATCGCTTGAGCTCAGGAGTTTGAGACCAGCCTGGGCAACATAGCAAGATCCCTTCTCTAAAAAAATTTTAAAAATTAGCCAGGCGTGATGATGTGCACCCGTAGCCCTAGCCTGGGGGGCTAAGGTGGGAGGATCACTTAAGCCCAGGGGTTCAAGGCGGCCGGTATGACTGCGCCACTGCACTCCAGCCTGGACAGACCAAGACCTGTTTAAAAGTAAAATTTAAAAACAAATTAACTACCTACCAACAGAAAAAAAAGGTAATTAAAAAAAGAAGTTAACAGTGGTTATCTCTGGATAGCGTGGTTACAGGCGCTTTTTATTGTGTTCATTTTTTCTACAATGATTATAAGTACTCTCACTATATATGTGTATATATATATATATACACACACATATAATTTGGGGGGGTGGGGGTTGAGTCTCACTCTGTCACCCAGGCTGGAGTGCAGTGGTATGACCTCTGCACACTGCAACCACCACCTCCCGGGTGCAAGCAATTCTCCTGCCTCAGCCTCCCAAGTAACCGGGAGTGCCGGAGTGTACCACCACACCCAGCTAATTTTTGCATTTTTAGTAGAGATGGGGTTTCACCATGTTGGCCTTGAACTCCTGACTTAAGATGATCCACCCACCTTGGCCTCCCAAAGTGCTGGGATTACAGGTGTGAGCCACTGTGCCCAGCCAGAAAAATATTTTTTTTAAAGCCAGTAGTCAATAGTTATGAGACTGGAGGCTCATTTTCATCTCAGACTCAGAGAAACTCCCAGCCGGCTGGCTAGCTTTTCACTTCAGCAGGAGATTATTACAATTTATTTCTTGACATGGAAGTCATCCATGTAATAGATTTGCTTATCACCTCCTTGTGCCAACTTATTGTATTAGTCATTACTTCCTTGGAGATAACAGTTGGGAAAGAGTACTGTGAAATGTGTGACAAGTACGGAAATAGCTACAATGAGAAGTACAGCACCTAAAAGTTTTTCCAAGAAAGGCAGACGATTAGGCTAGAAAGTGGGAAGGTCAAGAATGGAATTTCTAAGGAATGGCACTGAGATGGACTTTGAAGGATGGGTAATATTTTAAGAGACAGAAATAAAGTATAGCTACCATTTATTAACCACTCAAAGGCCAGACACTTTACAGTGCATTATCTTAGTTAATTCTCACACAATTGTATGGGGTAGATTTTTATTTTTTCCACTTTACAGATAAAGAAACTGAGGATCAGAGAGATAACTTATGGGGGAGTTAGGGTTTGGAATTTGGCCTATGGCTGCAAAGATAATAGCCTCCTCTCTGTCTCCTAGGCAGAAGAAACAGCCTAAGGAAAGGCAGGCAGGCAGGAACATTGGGTGCTTTTTTGGAAGAATAGTTCCGCTTTGACTAGAGAATAGAAAGTAAGCCTGGAAAGAGGATTGGGAGCAAATACACAAAGCCTCTAATGCCAGACATTTAATTCATTAGACAATAGAAAGACAAGGACGTTTTCTGAGCAGAGTAATGAAATCCAAGATAGGCTTCATGAGAAACAGTCTAACAATAAGATGGGTTGGTTTCAGGGGAAATTGGAAGGGAGGGTATCAGCTGGAAGGTTTCTGTGCTAGTTCAGGAACACATAATGAAAGCCTGAATTAAGGTGGTAACATAAGAATAGAAAAGAATGGAAAGATAAGCAAGACATCTTATAGGCAGCCCCTGATGGAATTAGCATCTAATTGGATGTAGGGTTCAAGGGATAGAGAAACCAAAGGTGACTTTAAGGCCTCAGACCTGTACAACTGGATGGATAATGATGACATTAACAGGGTGTGGGGAAGGGTCAGAAGGAGCTAGCTTTCAAGGCTGGGAACGGTGGCTCATGCCTGTAATACCAGCACTTTGGGAGGCCAAGATGGGAGGATCGCTTGAACCCAGGAGTTTAAAACCAGTCTGGGCAACATAGTGAGACTCCCATCTCTACAAAAATTTTAAAAATAAAAAAAAAAATAGCCATGTGTGGTGGTGCATGCTTGTAGTCCTATAGTCCTAGCTACTTAGAAAGGTGAGAGGCTGGGGCAGGAGAATCCCTTGAACCTGGGAGTCTGAAGCTGCAGTAAGCCATGATCATGCCACCACACTCCAGCCTGAGTGACAGAGCAAGACTGTGTCTCCAAAAAAAAAGAAAGAGAAAGGTTATAGCAGGAAGGCAATGAATTCAGCTGTGGGTATATTTGTGTCTCAAGTGTTAATGAGGCACTCAGATGATGAAACCTGAGAGGCCATTGGCCAATTTGGGCTAAAGCTTGAGAGAGGAATAAAGACTGAAGGGAGTGATGTGGGGATCACATAGCTAGAGGTGATTATTGGAGCCACAGCAATAGATGATATTGCTAAAGAACTGAGTGAAGACAAAAAAGAGCTTAAGGGGCCAGGGAAAGGAAGAAGAGCCGTAAAGAAACCAGAAGAGTCATAAGAGAGAAAGGAGGAGAGATGTGGCTTTTCAAGACCAAAAGCCAGAGGAGGACGGTTTTAAGAAAGGGGCTCAGCAGTGGCTCATGCCTGTAATACCAGCACTTTGGGAGGCCAAGGCAGGCAGATCACAAGGTCAGGAGATCGAGACCATCCTGGCTAACATGGTGAAGCCCTGTCTCTACTAAAAATACAAAACATTAGCTGGGCGTAGTGGCGCACGCTTGCAGTCCCAGATACTTGGGGGGCTGAGGCAGGAGAATTGCTTGAACCTGGGAGGCGGAGGTTGAAGTGAGCTGAGATTGTGCCACTGCACTCCAGCTTGGCCGACAGAGCGAGACTCTATCTCAAAAAAAGCGGGGGAAGGGGCTCATGATGAACAGTATTCAGTGTTGCTAAAAGTTTGAGGGTTCTGATCACTGAAAAGCTTTTGGGTGTTTAGACTAGAAGATCTCAGGTGACCCTGGAAAGTAAGAAGGCTTTAGATACCTACAGATTTGGGGAAATGAAGGTGTACAGCTTCAAGGGTGAGTAGTGAGGCAATGAAAAAAGTGGCACAAAAAAAAAAAGGAGAAAGAAATGACAAAGAAAAGAAAAAGAAAAAAAATGGCTCAGTTTAACAACACTAGTAATTTATTAAAGATTTGTTGAGAACCTACTGTGTGACCTTCTTTCGTATCAGTGTGGGGAGTCCCAAGAAACAGAAACAACCATCCTCATCTTCTCCTACTGAAAGCCTCACCCACCTCTTCTTATGGTGCTGATTTTATTGAGACAGAATCACATACCATATAATTCACCTTCTTAAAACAGAGACTTCAGTGGTTGTAGTACATTCATAGATGTGTGTGATTATGGTGCTATTTTATTTTTTGAGATGGAGTCTTGCTCATGTCCCCCAGGCTGGAATGGAGCGGCACAATCTTGGCTCACTGCAACCTCTGCCCCGGGGTTCAAGTGATTCTCCTGCCTCAGCCTCCTGAGTAGCTGGGATTATAGGCATCTGCCACCATGCCTGGCTAATTTTTGTATTTTTAGTAGAGATGGGGTTTCGCCATGTTGGCCAGGCTGGTCTCAAACTCCTGACCTCAGGTGATCCACCCGCCTCAGCCACCCAAAGTGCTAGGATTATAGGTGTGAGCCTCTGTGCCCGGCTGACTATGGTGCTAATTTTAAAGGAAGAAAGTTTGGGAATTAAGTTTGGAAGTCAGGATTTTTGTAACTTATGCTGTAGATGAGAGAGAGGGAGAGGACCCCAACCACCAGAACAAATTCTCCACTCCTACCCTCACCAGCGGCATCAGTGGACCCAGTGCGAGGCCACAAAGGTGCTTTGCCTACCATGGCCACTGGGTGGCAGCAGGACCCTGGCCCCATGTCTGTCCATAGGGAGAGCCTGCTCTTTTCTGGATGTAAAATAGCAAATAATCCAGTTTGGAGGGCTGAGCCTTCAGAGGGGCCCCAATCTAGAAACCAGTTCTCTCCCAGCTTCTTCCTATACCTTACCATTTTCTCCCCTCTGGGTAATTCTGCAGGTTCAGATCTGGGCCTGCTAACAGTCCTAACCCATAGGGCTTTATCATTCTTGAAGCCTAGTAGTGGCCCCTGTTAAACTGGCCCCTCTGAGAAGCAGACACCAAGGCTGGGCAACTATGTGTGTTTTTCTTGTGGGAGAGTCATCTGTGAGAGAAAACAGGGAGCTGAGTAAGGCTGAGGGCACTGGCAGGAAGTGAGGAAAGTCCCGCCTGAGTGAAGGAGAAAGGGTAGGAAGATTGGGAGGACGGCTGGGGTGTGTAGTTGAAGAGAGGTTCAGTGAGACCTCTCAGGAGCCACAACAGGCCATCAGGGAGTTCTGCGTCTCCCAGAACTGGCCTTGCCTTCGCATCCCCACCACACTCAACTCCTGGCAAAGCTGCTCCAGGTGGGAGCAGGCCTGGGGCAGTGCAGCCCAGGTGAATGTCTTGGTCAGCTGCCCTGCCTGTAATCAGAGGTCTCTGAGGCCCATTGGCACTGCCTCCTTGCCTTCCTTTAAAAGAAGGACAGCCTCAGCCCTCGAGAGTCTCTACCAAGTGCCACATATGCTCTCCACCTCTCAGGGGGACAACTCAACTCTCACCTCTCACCTTGTGTGCTGATTTCACTCCTCGATCTCACTTCTTTCTCTCCACACCCGCCCCCATGGCTCCTCCCATGCCCTGAATCAGCCTCTGTGCCTGCTCTCCTGGATGAATCCTGGCACACTCACCCTGCCAAGTAAGCCCTACATTTCCATGTCTCTGCCTTTGGCTACTTCTTGCTTAGAAGCCTTAAAACATGAAGGAGGTAATGGGATTATTTGGGTATTGGCTTCAGCCCCGATCTCAGGTGTCAGCCTGCCCTGGCTGGAAGCTAGCTGGCCAGAACCAGGCCCCATCCCTTTCCTGGGGGGGGTCTCTGTTTCTCAGGTAACCATCTATCCTCTGGTGCCAGAGTTGGTGGCAAGGTCCCAGCCTCAGTTGAGCCTCACAGACCTCCCTGAGCTATGTGACAGGCAGTCACAGCTTTGCCAAGTGGCTCAGAGAGCCAGGTTGCTCTTGGGGATCAGAAAAAAGACGTTGGCACTTGTCTGGGGAAAGCAGAGGTTTGGTAAAGTGCATGTTAGGGGAAACCAATGATGGGTTCTTGGCGTGTCCTGGGGACCGACAGGGTCCACAGCTCCCTTTGGGGCTCTGTGGGTGCCGTTGAGGCTGCGGGAACTGAGGTGGGGCTGAGGGGCCTGCTGTGCATGAGGCTCCAGTCTTGGCTCCCCTCTCTCCCTGGCTGGTCTGCAGCTGCAGGCTTGGGAGGGATGGGATAAAGGGAGTTGGCTTAATGGGCCGCTGCCTGAAAGGAGGACATGGGGACACCAAGATTCTGCAAGAGTGTATCTGGGCCAGATGACATTGCAAATCCAGAGTCCCTTAGGA
This sequence comes from Cacajao melanocephalus, assembly GCA_963573385.1. NCBI lineage: Eukaryota > Metazoa > Chordata > Mammalia > Primates > Pitheciidae > Cacajao > Cacajao melanocephalus. Next base: position 47,957 of record CAUYLG010048351.1, on the reverse strand, counting down.
CATGAGAAGAAATAACTCTGGGCTTGAAAAGGAAATCCAGCCAACTCCGGGTATGGGAAGAGCAGAAAAACAGCATGGGAATTCACCTGATGACATTAACGTACACCTTAGATGCTGAAGGTAAAGCTGAGGGCTAGCATGGGGTTTTCCCTTTCTCTCTTTGGTAGGGGGAGATGGGGAAGAAAGGTGGAGTTGGGGACTGGAGTAGGATGATGAAGCCTTTAGCTGACCTGGGGAGTCTTCCAGATTGTAGCGTGCGCAGGGGCCAGGCCTCCAGAGCTTGTGAAGCCTGGAATGTGATCACGGTGGAAGTGGTGAATGTTGGTAGGGCAGGGGAGAAGCGCCCAGCAAGTGTCCCTCTGACTTTCTGCTTAGCATGTTTGTTCCATGGCTGGGAAGAACAAATTACTAGACACAACATATTAAGTACCTAGTTTGCACCTAGCAGATGTTAGGTACAGACAAATCCCCACCGCAGTGCCCCTAGCCTGGTACAACTTTTCTGAGCCTTGAAAAATTGAGGTAAATACCTGAGCAAATATTAACAGATTGTCAAAGTGCCAAAGTGCACATAAATAGACACTTAAAAAACAAACAAACAGGCCGGGCGCGGTGGCTCACGCCTGTAATCCTAGCACTTTGGGAGGCCGAGGTGGGTGGATCACCGGAGGTCAGAATTCAAGACCACCCTGGCCATCATGGTGAAACCCCATCTTTTTTACATAAAAAATAATTTTTTAAAACAAACAAACACGGAGTGACTCTATCACCAGCCCATTCTCTCCCCCTACCCGATTCTAGGGGCATCTCTTAGGAAGGACACCCCTCTCTCTTCCCTGAACTCCTAACCTGTGTAATATGGTGTGTTTACACTCTGCCTTCATCAGATGATAGTCTGCCCCGTTTGCTATTGTGCTTTGTCCTGTTTCCCTTAGAAATCTGTGAGTTCCCCAGGGGTGGGAGCAGAGCTTTGGCTCCATTCTCCCCCACACACAGCACAGAATTGACTTTCTGCTGGGCACAGGGGAGGTTCAGTCAACACTCTATCCCCAGGTGGCTGCGTGGGGCTAGAGACATGGAATGAGAGAGAAGCAGGCTCTTGGCTGAGGAAGAGCCCTGGGGGAGTGCTGAGGGGATCTTGGCCTCAGACACAGCCAGCTGCCCTCTGGACCTCACCGCTCTGCTGTGGCCAGCTCAGCTGCTGTGTCAGTGCAAAGCCAGGGTGACATCAGCTGCTGGAGAGGTTACTGTCAGGCAAAGGGAAGGCCAAGGGAGAGCTGGCTGGTTGGGGCATGAGGCTAGATGGACTCAGGAAAAGGTTCCCTTGGAGGGGAAGCAGCAGCTTGGGAAGCGCAGTTGAGAGGAGAGAAGCAAAAGGGGTGAAGGGCCAGGAATGGCCAGGGCCTATTCCTTTCACCTACAGCAGGGAGAGACACATGGGTTCTGAACTCATGTTCAGTTGTGACCTTCCTCAGAGCACTCTTAGCAACTGCAAGAAGAAAATGGGGGTGTACCTCTCTACGACCACGAAGGCAACATGGGGTCCAGGCACAGTGGCTCATGCCTATAATCCCAGCCTTTTGGGAGGCCGAGGTGAGCGGATCGTGAGCTCAGCAGTTCAAGTCCAGCCTGGCCAACATGATGAAACCCCGTCTCTACTAGAAATACAAAAATTAGCCAGGTGTGGTGGTGTGTGCCTATAATCCCAGCTAATTGGGAGGCTGAGGCAGGAGAATTGCTTGAACCTGGGAGGCAGAAGTTGCAGTGAGCAAAGATCGTGCCACTTTACTCCAGCCTGGGCAACAGAGCAAGACTTTGTCTCGCCAAAAAAAAAAAAAAAAAAAAAGAAAGAAAGAAAGAAAGAAAAAGAAAAGAAAAAAGGCAACTCGAGGGCAAGCTCCTCTTCTCTCTTTACTATGGCTCCGAAGTTGAATCAGGGCTGGAAAGACCTTCCCTTCGGCTTGTTTATTTGTTGTTGGAGGTCCTGGGCCTGTATCTGCCTTTCCTCTCCATGTGTTCATCCTAGATGGCTTACTCAGAAAGGGGTAGCCTTCCAGGCTGGGGAAAGACCCCCCTGTGAGCCTCCAGAGGAGGGAGGGAGGAGTCTGTGGCCTGGAAAAAGGCATCTTTGTAAGGTCAGATCACCGCAGAACTCTCTGGCCCTGGTCAGTCCTAAGGCCTTTGTCCCCAGGCCTCATCTGCCAGGACTGTCAGTCTCCATCTCACGCATTCTGCCCTTGAGACATCACACGCACTCTCTGATCTGAGGACCTACCTCCAGGCCCCAGGGTTAGGTAATAAGTTGGTGGAGGCCTCTCCCCTAGTACGCACACCTGTGTGTGCAGACATTCCCGTGCGTAAGCACACACGGAAAGGGCTGGAGTGAGAGGAGGGCCATGGCTGTGTGGATGGTGTGGAGAGATGGATGCTGCCAACACAGGGAGCTGTGCAGGGCTAGAGCACTGGCCTCTTCTCTACCTGGGGAGGGCATGCTGCACCATCTCTCCAGCCTGGGGCCCAGGAGGAGCCGTATTCGAGGATCCTCTAGGCCTCTGAACTTGCCAACTGCCCTTTTCCACATTCACCTTTAATGGTCCCTTGGGATTTAGCAACACCATCTCCTCCAGGAAGTCTTCCCTGGTTCTCGGGAGCTGGTCTGGAGTGTACCTTTCCTCTGGAACCTATAGCACAATCATCTAGAGTTATAAAGATCTCCAGCCCGGTGCGGTGGCTCATGCCTGTAATTGCATCACTTTGGGAGGCTGAGGTAGGTAGATCACGAGGTCGGGAGTTTGAGACCAGCCTAGCCAATATGGTGAAACCTCGTCTTTACCAAAAATACAAACATTAGCCGGTCATGGTGGTACATACCTGTAATCCCAGCTACTCAGGAGGCTGAGGTAGGAGAATTGCTTGAACCCTGGAGGCAGAGGTTGCAGATCATGTCACTGCACTCCAGCTTGGGCGACAGAGCGAGACTCCATCTTAAAAAAAAAAAATCTCCTTACTATGGTGAACTGCCCAAGGTCACCTATGATCTCCTGTGACCTCAGCTCTTACCACTGTGTCTTGGACCCATGTGGGTATTCCACAAAAAGGTCCCCAAATGAGTGAATTAATATACTCATGGAAGTGTGGGGGCCCGACCTCTTGTTTTCCCCAATCTCCTCCAGAAGCCAGTGGTGGCCAGACAGGCTCCATAAAGGCAGAATAGCCTGAGCCTGGCAGGAAGAGGAGGAGTTACTCTCCTCATTCCTCCTGGCTATCCAGCTTGGACACTGGACAGGAAAGAGCCCACATCCAGGAAGGACCCTGACCTATTCTCTTGGCACAGAGCACTGACTCAGGCAACCTCTGGGACAGGAGCTGGCTTCTATCCCTTCCCTACATTGCCCTGTCACGGGAAAGGCTGAGAGGACCAGTGTTAGGGGAACTTTCTGCAGCTCTGGCCTCTTGTCCAGTGTCATGATGCCATGGGCAGTGTGGATGGACAGAGCCATGGGCTTGGCTGGATGACAATGTGTCTCAGCATGCTTGTTTATTTGAGCAAGCTGACACTTTAATCTCAGGATCTGGAATGGCTAAAGTGACAGTGGCTGGGAGAGGGCTTGGGCTCAGCACCCGCCAGTCATGGGGAAGAGAATGTGCCTAGTTTCAGACACTTAAGCGCTAGGGCCTTACGTCAAGGGAAGGGATGATGTTTTCTGATTTACATCCAAAGTTTGGATACGTCTGGGTTTTAAAAAAAATGTAAAATGGTGAGGAAGGAGAAGGGAAGGAACTGAGACCAGGGACAGCCCTGAGGTCCCTGAGCACCTGTGGGACTTATAATCAGTCCACGTATAAACCTCACCTCTCCAGGTTCAGAGCCCTATGGCTATTTCTAGCCTTTCCTTGCAAGGAGCCCAGAAAGATGAAAGGAAGGGAATGGTAAGTGGGCTGTCCGGGCTACATGCAGATCCCCCTCTCTCTGGCTGGGGACAGGACAGCCACAGATCCTCCAGCCCCCACCCCTGAGCTGCAACTCATTTCCTTTCTTTCTACAGATGAATGTACCACAATTGCAGACATGTGTCCTGAAGCCTCCTCTCCTAATGTGTCAATAACAGAGAAAAGGGAAGCCAACACTGTCCCCAGCACTGGGCCTGTCCATGTCATAAACAGGCATGCATGGGAGTCACATGGGTTCCTGGGATAAAGGCCACACATGTGCAGAAAGCCTATCACAGGCACAATCATCCTTTCCCCAAACCTTAGGGAGGCCAGAGCCAGATGTACCAATTCTCACCTCCAAGGAAAGAGTTTAAAGCTGCTTTCCCCCTCCCCACTTGCATTAAAAGAGAAAGCCAGGGCCAGTGGCTTACACCTGTAATCCCAACACTTCGAGAGGCTGAGGCGGGTGGATCACTTGAGCCCACAAGTTCGAGACCAGCCTGGACAACACAGTGAGACCCTATCCCCATTATATTTTTTTTATAAAATATAGAATAATAATAAAAGAAAGAGCAAGTCAGAAATGAAGCTCAGACTAGAGTGGAAGAAGAAGAAACAGGCTCTGGAATCCTGCTCTTTTATATCCCTCCAGGTCTCAGCTTATTTCCTGAGCTCTGGAGGGATATAAAAGCTCCTGTGTCACCCCCCTAACCACTGTGAAATAGAGGAAGAAATGGAAACTTGCAGAGGTGTGGTCTGGTCAGTCATGAAGCAATCCAGACTCAGTATCAGAATGCCTAGGACTCCAGAGTCTTCAACTTGAGTCCAGGGAGCAGAGAGACACCAGCAAACCATCCGAAAGACCACCGCATGGTGAAACCCCAACTCTACTAAAAATACAAAAATCAGCCAGCCGTGGCGACGTATGCCTGTAGTCCCAGCACTTTGGGAGGCTGAGGCAGGTGAATTGTTTGAGGTCAGGAGTTCCAGACCAGTCTGGCCAACATGATGAAACCCCGTCTGTACTGAAAATACAAAAATTAGCTGGGCATCGTGGTGGGTGCCTGTATTCCCAGCTACTCAGGAGGTTGAGGCACAAGAATTATTTGAACCTGGGAGGTGGAAGTTGCAGTTTGCCGAAATCGCACCACTGCTCTCCAAGCACCACTGCACTCCAAGGACCACTGCACTCCAAGGACCACTGCACTCCAAGGACCACTGCACTCCAAGCACCACTGCACTCCAAGGACCACTGCACTCCCAGATGGAGCAAGGCTCCATCTGAAAGAAAGAAAAGAAAGAAAGAAAGAGAAAGAGAGAGAGAGAAGGAAAGCAAGCAAGCAAGCAAGCAAGCAAGCGAGAGAGAGAAGGAAGGAAGGAGAGAGAGAAAGAGAGAAAAAGAAAAGAAGAAAAGAGAAAAAGAAAGAGAGAGAGAGAAAGAAAGAAAGGTTAGTTGCCTAGGACTCTGGAGTCTTCAACATGAGTCCATGGAGCAGAGAAACACCAACAAACTATCAGAAAGACCACCATGCAGAGTGCGCCAATAGATTTCAAAACCCTTGCCCAGGGTCAGGCGCAGTGGCTCACCCCTCTAGTCCCAGCACTTTGGGAGGCCAAGGTGAGTCAATCACTTGAGGCCAGGAGTTTGAGACCAGCCTGACCAACATGGCAAAACCCTGTCTCTACTAAACATACAAAATTAACCAGGCATGGTGGCAGGTGCCTGTAATCCCAGCTACTTGGGAGACTGAAGCAGAAGAATCACTTGAACCTGGAAGGCGGAGGTTGCAGTGAGCTGAGATCATACCACCACTCCAGCCTAGGTGACAGTGAGACTTTGTCACAAAAAAAAACAAAAAAAAAACCCTTTCCCAGGCCACATCAGGGTCAAGAAGGAGGATGTCTTCATAGATGTGGCAATCGACTTTGCAGCCAAAGTGACTCATAGTCACCAGAGGTGAGAAAGGGTGAAATGACGATGCCCCACAAGTCTGCTTCTGCCCCAAAAACTCTGGGAAGCTCTGGGAGTGGGCCACCCTCCCCTCTCCACCCCCTGGAGGACACCCCTTCCAGGGAGGCCATGATTTCCCAAGGAACTCCACCACATTGTTATTGAGCTGCTTAGACCAAAAAACCTGAAGCCATGCTCGAAGTGACAAATGACCGGTGATTCCAGAGAGGTCTCTGCAGGAGGCAGGGCGGGGGGCGGTGACCAATGCCACTCTGACAAGCACCTCCACTGTGCAAGAGGCACCACACTGTCTCATCTCTCTGGACAGTGACCTGCTCAGGGTCATGTCCTTTCTTCGTGGGTAGACAGAAATTTTGACAGGACAATCAACATCTTTGCCCTCTTAGCAGTGAGATGAGGAGAGAAATCCTCTGAATGATCCTCCTTCCCACCAGGTGTCCCTATGAGGAAAAAGGTCAGGTAAATGCAACAGCTCAGGTGCTAGAGATAGCTCAGCTGCCAGAACTCTGCTAGAAAGCAAAATCCAATAAGAGTGAGGGCACAGAATTACTCAGAAAGATTCCTACCCTGGCAGAGGTCAGGTAAGGATGAAAGCCTAGATTAAGAGACTTGGACTCTGCTGGCCAGCTCTGCCCTGGGGCTCTTTCCTGGAGCTATGTATGCTCTTGGAAATAGCTTCATCTGATGGAGAGTCTGCCTACACTGGGGCCAGTTCTGGAAACATCCATAATGGCATGTCCTGATTACTGTATTTGTACCCTAAACGGGAGCCAGAAAAGCCACAGCCAAATGTGAATTCAGCTAGGAAAATTATAGACACAATGCCTGCAACACCGGGTGTAAAGGGCAAGTGGGCACTGAGTTAAGAAACAAAACCAGGCTGGACGCAGCGGCTCACGCTTGTAATCCCAGCACTTTGGGAGGCCGAAGCACGCAGATCGCCTAAGCCCAGGAGGTCATGGCAGCTAGTCTCGGCTACTCGGAGGGCTGAGGTAGGAGGACTGCTTGAGCTCACAGCGGTGGCAGTGAGGTAAGACTGTGCCACTGCACTCCAGTGTGGGAGCCAGAGTGAAACTCTGTCTCAAAACAAAACAAAAACATAAAAAAAGAGCTTTGCTTGGGTTCCTCTTGAGCAAAGATGATGCTAGAATCTTGAAAGTTCATGCATTTTATAGAACAACTTACTCTAAATCCCCTTATCCTTTTTTCTGCACCTGACATTTATCTGTTTATTTTGTTGATTGTCTCTCCCACAGGGAACTTGGTCACCAGTGTCCCTAGCTCCAACAATAGTGCCTCGTCCATAACAAGGGCTCAGTAAACATCTATTGCATTTTGAATAAATGAATGAATGAATGAGGCAAATTTAGGACACCCTTTTCTGGGCTCATACTCTGGTTTCCAACCCTTGCTAATTTTTTTCAGTTAAGATATAATTACTTCACAATAAAATGTGCAGATCACAAGCACTCGGTTTGATGAATCTTGACAATTGTACATTCTCAGGCAACCACCACCCAAATCAAGACATAGAACATTTTCTGGAGGCCAGGTGTGGTGGCTCATGCCTGTAATCCCAACACTTTGGGAGGCCAAGGCGGGCAGATCACCTGAGGTCAGGAGATCAAGACCATCCTGGTCAACACAGTGAAACTCCATCTCTACTAAAAATACAAAAATTAGTTTGGTGTGGTGGCACATGCCTGTAATCCCAGCTACTCGGGAGGCTGAGGCAGGAGAATCGCTTGAACCCGGAAGGCAGCAGTTGCAGTGCACCGAGATTGCATCACTGCCCTTCAGCCTGGGCGACAGAGCAAAACTGTCTCAAAACAAACCAACCAACCAACAAAAAGACATAGAACATTTCCTTCACAGAAATCTTCCCTCAGGTCCCTTTCCAAATCAATTTCCCTATCCCAAGTAACCACATTTTGTTCTATTGCTATAGATTAGTCTTTCCTGTTACTGGATTTCACATAAGGGAATCATTCAGTATATATTTTCTTTGTTACCTTCTTGGGTAAACATGCTTTTGAGAACCATTCGTGTTGCTGCGTGTATTAGTAGTCTTCTTCTTTTTTCTTTTCCTTTTTTTTTTTTTTTTGAGATGGAGTTTCGCTCTTGTTACCCAGGCTGGAGTGCAATGGCGCAATCTCGGCTCACCACAACCTCTGCCTCCTGGGTTCAAGTAATTCTCCTGCCTCAGCCTCCCGAGTAGCTAGGACTATAGGCATGCGCCACCATGCCCAGCTAATTTCTGTATTTTTAGTAGAGATGGGGTTTCACCATGTTGACCAAGATGGTCTTGATCTCTTGACCTCGTGATCCACCCGTCTCGGCCTCCCAAAGTGCTGGGATTAGAGGCGTGAGCCACCACACCCGGCCCTTCTTTTTTAAAATACATATTTTTAGAGCAATTTTACATTCACAACAAAATTGAGCAAAAAGTGAAAGGTACAGAGAGATCCCATATACTCCTTCCCCAATACATGCGTAGCCTCCTCTATTATCATCCCCTACTAAAGTGGCAAATTTGTTACAATGATAAACCTACATCAACACATCATTATCACCCAAAGTCCATGGTTTACTTTAGGGTACAACTCTCTACAGGTGTTGAACATTCTATAGTTTTAGACAAATGTATAATGACAGGTACCTACCACTATAATATTGAACAGAACAGTTTCACTGCCCTCAAAATCCACCTATTTATCTCTTCCTCCCCACAAACTCCTTGCAACCACTAATCTGTTTACTGTCTCCATAGTTTTGCTTTTTCCAGAAGGCAATAGGAATCAGACAGAATGTGGATTTTTCATATTTGCTTCTTCCACTTAATAATAGGTATTTAAGGCTGGGCACGGTGGCTCATGCCTGTAATCCCAGCACTTTGGGACCCCAAGGCAGGTGGATCATGAGGTTAGGAGTTCAAGACCAGCCTGACCAACACGGTGAAACCCCGTCTCTATAAAAATACAAAAATTAGCTAGGTGCGGTGGCACGTGCCTGTAGTCCCAGCTACTCAGGAATCACTTGAACCTGGGATACAGAGGTTGTAGTGAACCGAGATCGCACCACTGCACTCCAGCCTGGTGACAAAGCAAGACTCTGTCTAAAAAAAAAAAAAAGTAAAGAAAAAAACTGGGTGTGGTAGTTCACTCCTATAATCCCAGCACTTTTGGAGGCTGAGGTAGGAGGATCACTTGAGCCCAGGAGTTTCAGACCAGCCTGAGCAACATGCAACGACCTTGTCTCTTCAAAATAAAAAGATTAGCTGGGCATGGTGGCACATGCTTGTGGTTTCAGCTACTTGGGAGGAGAAGGTGGGAGGATCACTTGAGCCTGGGAGGTTGAGGCTGCAGTGAGCCATGATCACACTCCAGCCTGGGTGACAGTCAGACCCTGTCAAAAACAACAACAACAAAAAAAAGGCCAAGCGCAGTGGCTCATGCCTGTAACCCTAGCACTTTGGGAGGCCGTGGTGGGTGATCACCTGAGGTCAGAAATTTGAGACCAGCCTGGCCAACATAGTGAAAAACCATCTCTACTAAAAATACAAAAATTAGCCAGGCCTGGAGGCAGCCCTGTAATTTCAGCTATTTGGGAGGCTGAGGCAGGAGAATCCCTTGAACCCAGGAGGTGGAGGTTGCTGTGAGCCGAGATTGTGCCACTGCACTCCAGCCTGGATGACAAAGCAAGACTCCATCTCAAAAACAAAAAAAAACAACAAAAAAACAGACCATGTTTAGTTTTCTAAGAAACTGCTGGTGTTTCTTTCTTTTTTCTTTTTCAGACAGAGTCTTGCTCTGTCACCTAGGCTGGAGGGCAGTGGTATGATCGCAGCTCACTGCAACCTCTCCCTCCTGGCTTCAAGCAATTCTCCTGCCTCAACCTCATGAGTAGCTGGGATTACAGGCACGGGCCACTACAGCACATCCAGCTAATTTTTGTATTTTTAGTAGAGATGGGTTTTCGCCATGTTGGCCAACCTGGAGTCGAACTCCTGACCTCAAGTGATCTGCCCGCCTCAGCCTCCCAAAGTGCTGGGATGACAGGTGTGAGCCACTGCACCCATTGAAACTGCCAGTCTTCCGAAGTGGCGGCTGCATTTCCATTGACAATATAAGAAAGTTCCCGTTGCCCCACATCCTCATCAACGTCAGATGGCAGTGTTCTGGATTTTGGTGATACTAATAGGTATGTAGTAGTAACTTGTTGCTTTAATTTGCATTTCCCTGATATAGAGCATTTTCCTATGCTTACTGGCCAGCTGTATTTATTTATTTATTTTTTTTTGGTGAGGCGTATGTTCAGGTCTTTGGCCCCTTTTAAAATTGGGTTATTCATTTTCTTATTGTTGAGTCTCAAGAGCTCTTTGTGTATTTTGTGTAACAGTCCTTCACCAATAATGTCTTTTGCAAATATTTGCTCCCAGTCTGTGGCTTGTCTTTTCATTCTCTTCAGAGTGTTTTTCACAGAGCAGAAAAGTTTAACTGTGACGAAGTCCAATTTATCAATTATTTATTTCATAGATCATGCCTTTCACATATTTTAAAAGTCATTGCCCAACCCAAGGCTCACCTAGATTTTCTCTATGTCATCTTTGAGGAGTTTTAGTTTTACATTTACAGTTAGGTCTATAATCCATTTTGAGTTAATATTTGGGAAGGGTGTAAGGTCTGTACCTAGATTTGTTTTTTTTTGAGGGTGGATGTCCATTAGTTCCAGCACCATTTACTGTTTACTTCCATTGCATTGCCTTTGCTCCTTTGTCAAAAATCTGTGGACTATATTTATGTGGGTCTATCTAGGGGATCTCTATTTTGTTCCATTAATCTATTTGTCTATTTCCTTTTTTGTCTTATTGCATTAGCTAGGACTTCCAGCACAATGTTGAAAAGGAGTGATGAGATGAGACATCCTTGCCTTGTTCCTGAAGTTCATTCTTTTTTATTGAGTGTCTATTGTATGAATATTCCATAAATTGTTTATCCATTTTCCTATTGATGAACTTCTGTAATGTTCCCTATTTGAAGCTATTATAAATGAAACTACCATAAATTTTCTTGTATAAGTGTTTTTGTGGGCATATGTTTCATTTTGCTTGAGGAAACTCCTAGGAATTAAATGGCTGGGTCTTAGGATACGTGAATATTTAACATTATAAGAAACTGCCAAATTGTTTTCCAAAGTAGTTGTATCACATCATGCTCCCACCAGCAATGTATGAGAGTTGCAGTTGTTCTCAGTCTTTTTAACTTGGTCATTCTAGTAAGTGTGTCATGGTATCTCATTGTAGATTTTTTTTTTTTTTTTGAGATGGAGTCTTAGTCTGTCGCCCAGGCTAACGTGTAATGGCACAATCTTGGCTCACTGCAACCTCCGCCTCCCGGATTCAAGCGATTCTCCTGCCTCAGCCTCCCAAGTAGCTGGGATTACAGGCATGTGCCACCGAACCCGGCTAAGTTTTGTATTTTTAGCAGAGACAGGTTTCACCGTGTTAGCCAGGGTGGTCTCGATGTCCTGACCTCGTGATCCTCCCTCCTCAGCCTCCCAAAGTGCTGGGATTACAAGCATGAGCCACCACGTCCTGATGACTTTTTTTTTTTTTTTTGAAACTGAATTTTGCTCTTTTCACCCAAGCTGGAGTGCATTGGTGCGATCTCAGCTCACTGCAACCTCCACCCCAACCCCCTGGGTTCAAGCGATTCTTCTGCCTCAGCCTCCTGAGCAGCTGGGATTATAGGCACCCAAAACCATGCCCAGCTAATTATTTGTATTTTTAGTAGGTTTTGCCATGTTGCCTAGCCCGATCTAGAACTCCTGACCTCAGGCGATCCACCTGCCTCGGCCTCTCAAAGTGCTAGGATCACAGGCATGAGCCACCATGCCCAGCCTTAAGGTTTTAAAAACAAACAAACAAACAAAAATAAATAACTTTTCTTACTGAGATATAATTTATATACCACAGAATTCATCCATTTAAATCAGACAATTTAATGGCTTTTAGTATATTCATAGGTGTGCATTCATCACCACAATCAATTTTAGAACATTTTTATTACTCCAAAAATAAACCCTGAATTCCTTAGCCATCACCCCCCAACATCCTCCATCCTCCTTCCAAGCCCTGGACACCACCAACCTACTTTCTCTCTACATAAATGTGCCAGTTCTGGACATTTCATATAAATGGAACCAAACAACATGTGGGACTTTATTTCACTTAGCATGCGACTGACTTCTTTCACTTAGCATTATATTTTTAAAGCTCATTTATGTTATAGTATCTATCAGTACTTTATTCTTTTTTATTCTCAAATAATATTCCATTATGTGAGTATCCCACATCTTCTTCTTATTATTATTAGAGACAGGGTCTCACTCTGTCACCTAGGCTGAAGTGCAGTGGCACACTCATAGTTCACTGTAACAAACTCCTGGCTCAAGCGATCCTCCCACCTCAGCCTCCAGAGTAGCTAGAACTACAGGCACATACCACCATGCCTGGCTAATTTTTATTTTTTAATTTTCATTTTATGTACTTATTTTCTTTCTTTTTTTGTTGTTGTTGTTTTGAGACAGGGTCTCACTTTGTTATCCAGGCTGGAGTGCAGAGGAACGATGACAGCTCACTGCAGTCTTGACTTCCTGGGCTCAAGTGATACTCCTGCCTAGCCTCCCAAGTAGCTGGGACTGTAGACATATGCCACCATGCCCAACTAATACTTTTTTTCTTGAAACAGGGTATCACTCTGTCACCTAGGCTGGAGTGCAGTGGCATAATAATAGCTCAAGGCAGCCTTCCCCTCCTGGGCTCAAGCACTTCTCCAGCCTCACTGCAACCTCCACCTCCTAGGTTCAAGTGATTTTCCTGCCTCAGCCTCCCAAGTAGCTGGGATTACAGGAGCCCATCACCAAGCCCAGTTAATTTTTGTATTTTTAGTAGAGACGAGGTTTCACAATCTTGGCCAGGCTGGTCTTAAACTTCTGACCTCATGATCCACCCGCCACGGCCTCCCAAAGTGCTGGGAGTACAGGCGTGAGCTACTGCACCTGACCTAAAACAATTATTTTTAGTATAGTCAAGGTCTTGCTCTTGCTATGTACCTTGGGCCGTATTTTTGTTGTTGAGACAAGGTCTCACCATGTTGCCATCATCCTCCCACCTTCTCTTCCCAAAGTGCTAGGATTATAGGCATGAGTCAGTATGCCTGGAAACCTCATCTTATTTGTTCATTAGTTGACAGACGTCATTTAGGTTGTTTCCACTTTTTGGCGATTATAAATAATACTTCTATGAATAATCATATATAAATTTGTGTGAACATACGTTTTCATTTCTCTTGGGTTTATATCTAGGAGTGGAATTGCTGGATCATGGGTAATATTTTGACAGAGTTCAGGGGAAGAAAAACTCGAGATGAAGCATGTTTAGAAATCGGCAAGAGTAGGGCCGGGTGCGGTGGCTCACGCCTGTAATCCCACACTTTGGGAGGCCAAGGTGGCTGGATCACCTGAGGTGGGAGTTCAAGACCAGCCTGACCAACATGGAGAAACCTTGCCTTTACTGAAAATACAAAAAAAAAAAAAAAAAAAAATTAGCCAGGTGTGGTGGCACACACCTATAATCCCAGCTACTCAGGAGGCTGAGCAGAATTGCTTGAACCCAGGAGGCAGAGATTGTGGTGAACCAAGGTAGCACCATTGCACTCCAGACTGGGCAACAAGCAAAACTCTGTCTCAAAAAAAAAAAAAAAGCAAGCAAGAGTGCAGGGTTTGTTGTTGTTGTTGTTTTAGTTTTATTATCTTCTATTGACAAATGTGCAGTTTGATAAAAGTACAAGTTAAGTAGGAAGCGAAAATTAAGGCTGGAACAGGGTGTTCAGATTAAAATCATGAACCACTTTGAATACCCAAATTAAGGAGCTTGGATGTAAACAAAATAATAAAAATCAAACTTTATTTTGAAAATAATACAGGCTCACATCTGTAATCCCAGCACTTTGGGAGGCCGAGGCGAGAAGATCATCTGAGTTCAGGAGTTCGAGACCAACCTGGCCAACATGGTGAAACCCCGTCTCTACTAAAAATACAAAAGAATTAGCTGAGTGGGGGTTGCGCATGCCTGTAATCCCAGCTACTTGGGAGACTGAGGCAGGAGAATGGCTTGAACCCGGGAGGCGGAAGTTGCGGTGAGCCGAGATCGCGCCATTGCACTCTAGCCTGAGTAACAAGAACGAAACTCCGTCTCAAAAAAAAAAAAGAAAAAAGAAAAAAAATTAAGCAAATCAGACATTACAGAGAGAACCTGAAGGGCGGCAGCCCATGTATAAATTTCTATGCCACACACCAAGTACTTCTGAGCCATAACTAGATAAGCTGTCCACATCTAAAATCATCCAGTCTTGTTCAGAGCTTTCATACCGGACAGGAAGCCAGGACTGGAATGCAGGCTCCTGGTCACTGGCCAGAGAGTTGGCCTGACTGTGAGACCAGTGGCCAACAAGGGAGCTGCTTAGTCCTCCTCCCAGGAAATCCCAGGTGCTTCTCTTCCAAGAAGCGAATCATTGGCACAGCACTCCCTATTTTCTCCCTTTCCCAGAAGTAGGACCCTGGGGCAGTATTCAGTACTCGGGGAGACATGGGCATGGAAGGACACCGGGTGAATGCCTAGTCTTCCTGGTTTAGAGCTCTCATGGTAAGGCTCCCGCAGGCCAGGAAAAGATGGGGCACAGGGACAGATCAATAGGGTCAGAGCATCTCAGGGACCGAGAGCAGTATGGTCCTGAGCAGGTATGAAGAGCTTGGACTCTCATAGTTTCTGGGCTCAGCTGCCAGCTCCATCACTTATTGGCTGCTGTGACCATGGGCAAGTTATTCCATCTCTTCATATCTCACTTTCCTCACTTTTAAAATGGAATAATGGCGTACCCACCTCCCAGGGTCACAGTGAGGATTACAGAAAATGATTCTTGTGAATTGGCTGGCAGTAACAATTCGATACCTGCCAGCTATTCTTATTCCACATCCAAGCCCTTTCGCCTGCTCCTGGGTGAAAGCACATGCCAGAGTTTCCTGCCTCTTTCCACGAAGAAGATTCCAAAATTACAATCTGTCAGTCTGAAGAATCTCCAAAACGTCCCGCACGCAACCTAGAGGCGCGGGCAAGGGGATGGAACTGCCCGCCTGGGGCCTGAACAGGGTGCGTGCGCGCGGGCACACACACCAGTCAGTCAGTCCGTGCGGCCGGAGTCCGGTGCGGTCCCGGGTGAGCAGCGCGTGGCTGGTGGGCGGGGCAGAGCCATTGTTCGTCCCCGGACCGAGCCCCCGGCGCTTGCCCGAGAGGGAGGCGGGGCTTCCCGCCTCCTCTGGGCTCCCGACCCCGGGGTGGCGGTCACGTCCCGCTGCCAAGCGCCTGGGGGGACGGGAAGATGGGAAGGAGTTGTGAGTAGTGGGCGCCCCCCGAGGCTTCCCCACTGTTTCCTGAGAAACTTCCCCAGTGCCCACCCACCCGTTCGCCGTGTGCCCCGGGCCAGTCCTGGGCTAGACCCTGCGCCCCAGCCCCAAACAGGGGCCCAGCCCCTTCCAGGGAGAAAGCTCCCGACGCGGGATGCCGGGCAGAGGCCCAGCGGCCGGTGGAAGAGAAGCCGAGAAGGAGAAAGGGAGGGGAGGGGGAGCGAGGAGCTGGCGGCAGAGGGAACAGCAGATTGCGCCGAGCCAATGGCAACGGCAGGACGAGGTGGCACCAAATTCCCTTCGGCCAATGACAAGCCAGAGTTTACAGGAGCCTCATTAGCATTTCCCCAGGGGCAGGGGCAGGGGCTGGGGCCGGGGCCGGGCGGTGCGGTGTCGGTGTCGGCAGCATCCCGGCGCCCGGCTGCAGTCGCCGCGAGCCTCGGCCTCTGTCTCCTCCCCGTCCCGCCCTCACCTCCACGCGGGGCCGCCCGCGCCAGTCAACTCCGCGCACTTTGCCCCTCCTTGGCAGTGGATAAAACGGGGGCTGAGGAAATACAGGATACGGTCACCCACTGCCAGCTCTAGCCTTTAAATTCCCGGCTCGGGAACCTCCACGCACTGCGGCTCGGGCCCCGACACCCATCCAGCGTGCACCGGCGAGCTCCGAAACCGTGAAGTCCCCCGGCGCCCCCGAACGCCGCTCCGCAGCCTCAGCCCCTGGAAAGTGATCTCGGCATCCGAGAGCCAAGATGCCGGCCCACTTGCTGCAGGAGGAGGTGAGCTTCCCAGCCTGGCCCCGCACCGCAGGGTCGCCGGCGCGGGCTGGGATTCCAGGGGACGGGTTGGTGGCAGAGAGAGGGGAGAGCTTCGCGGAGGACTTGGCCGTCCTTTTCGAGTTATGCTGCCTTCAGTGAGTTAGGAATGTGTATTGTAATTGGGAGATTTGAGTCTCCAACTTTTGTTTCTTAAGCTTTAAAGAAAAATCCGTTCGTGCTAGTGCTTTTATGAATTATGCGGGTTTTCCTTTGTGTTCGTGGGGATGCGAGTGCTTTACCTCTCCTTCCTACTGCCGCCTCCCGTAGGTTTCGCGCCCCTCGCCCCCCTCGCCCTCCACCCTCCTCGTTCTCCGCCCTCCGCCCCCCTCGCCCTCCGCCCCTAATCTATCTGCACAGTTTCTGGGAACTTCTCTCCATTGCATCTCGGATACACCCTACCTTCAGTGAACCCGGGCGCTGGGGGAGGGTCTGTGCTTGTGCTGTCCACCCTTCCCCCAGCGTGATTAGAGAGCGGAGTAGCCCCAGCTGCCTCCACGTGTCTCCTCTCCAGACTCTCTGCTTCCTCTCCCTTCCAGATCTCTAGCTCCTATACCACCACCACCACCATCACAGCGCCTTCCTCCAGGGTCCCGCAGAATGGAGGAGATAAGTTGGAGAAGACGCCCCTCTATTTGGAAGAAGACATTCGCCCTGATATAAAAGATGATATATATGACCCCACCTACAAAGATAAGGAAGGCCCAAGGCCCAAGGTTGAATATGTCTGGAGAAACATCATCCTGATGTCTCTGCTACACTTGGGCGCCCTGTATGGGATCATTTTGATTCCTACCTGCAAGTTCTACACCTGGCTTTGGGGTAAGCAGCCTCCCTGTCCTCCTGACTCAGTCCTCCAGGTACTCACTGCTCTTGTAATAAGATAGGATCTTACATAGGACACCAGCCCTTCCCAGCCTCCCGGCTGGGGTTTTTCTCTGGCATTTCTCTTTGGTTGCTTCAGGCCTAGTGGGCTGGGAATAGAGCCTTGGTGGGGATTGGGGGACTGAAATGCAGGAACCTCAGTGCTGGGGACATTGAGAGCTCTGGGACCTTGTGCTGTGGGCCTTGAAGTGTAGACCTGTGCTGAAGTCAGCTTTTCCTGAAAGAGCTTTTCTGTTTGAGTCCGTTGCTTGGCTGCCTGTCCCACCCCTGCCAGCCACAAAAGAATCAAAGCCCTCTACCTGGGAGGCATGGGAACATGGTACTGAACCTTTGGCTTTCTAGGGTCTGTGTTGAGCAGTCATGGGCTAGCGCAGAGGGAAGCTAGTCAGGGAGAGAGTTTGTTGGAAAGGGAGGAACAGAGGTCGTCATCCACAAAACTATTTTGACCTTATCCCTTGGCCAGAGCAGGCTTCTTTGTTACAGAGGAAGATGAAGAAGCTCCCGTGTAACCCAAGTCACACAGATAATGTGTTGGTGTGTTACTCTGCATAGGTCTCCAGGGTGCCACACATGCCAGTCAACAAAATGCTCTTAGAATGAAATCAGGTTGAAGAAATGTTTCATGTTCCATCCCCCATCCAGCCTGCTCCAGGCCCCCCTCCTGATGCCGAAGTGCCAAGAATTCTGAACCTTCTAATACCAGTCCTACCCATCCCTCCTTGCCAGGGACATCGAGGCAAGGCCAGAAAAGAGACCCTGGTCTTAAGGCTGCTGTAATGAGGGAGACAGTTCCCAGTTTGTCCCTGACCTGCCCTTAGCTCAGCTATTTCAGGGACCCGTTGGCCTGATGGCATGGCCCTGCCCCCTGGATACACTCATGTGCTTTGCAGGCTTTTTCATCTCTGCCACCATGAGCCTAAGTTGGGAAGGGAGAGCAGGAAGCTCTACAGACCAGGGGCCCCGCATTGCTACTCTCTAAGGGGTACTGAGCCAGGACTACTCCTCCAGAAAACAACTTGAGGTTTTTCAGAGCAGCCTGGGTGTGGGATACCTGACAGCTCACCCTTGGTGGATGTAAGGCCGATAGCCTCGCCGGGAGCCGGATGGACAATACTCACCCCCTCCGCACCTGATAACACTTATCAGGAGGCCGGACGTCCTACTGGCACCTGCCTTCTCCATGCAGGCTCCCCACACCCACTCGGGCATTCCACCCCTAGCCCCACCCTCAGCACTAAATCATACTGTCAGCCCAAAATTCAAAAATCCCGCCGAGAGCCTAACCAATGGCAGCTCGCCAAGTCCGGGTCCAGTCTCTCTCTCTGGCCAATACAGGTGCCCACGCTTTGTTTCCTCACCGATCAATCTGTTACCTTCTCCAGCCCACCTGTGGGTAGCCCCACTGGGCTGCCAATGGCAACTTGCCAAGTCCAGGTCCAGTCTTTCTATGACCAATGCAGTTGCCCATGCTTTGTTTCCCCACTGACCAATCTACTGCCCTTACCCCCTATAAAACCCCACGCCCAGAACGGCCAGGCGCAACTTCTCTGGCCCCTTCTCTGGACCACCGAACCTCGCCCGGGAGCTGAATAAACTGGAATTTAGTTTTCCTTATACTGGCCTCAGTTTCCTAATTTTAAACTCAACAGTAAGCCTTACAGTGGGTAGTTATGCAGAAGGGCTGGTAGGCCAAGTTGTAGCTGTTTCCCTCAGGACCTTTTAGGTCTTCCAAAGATGGTGAGATCTGGTTCACTAAGCTTTGTTTCGGGAAATCCTCCAGGTGCTACAGTGAAATGCAACTGAGAAGAGCTCCTTTGTCAGGATCTCAGTTTTTCTAGGTGCCACCTGTGGGCAACAGTACTTTTTTAGGATTAGGAAGGTAGCATTCCTTGGGTTACATATGTGTCGCAGCTGTGGTGGAGACAAGAGAGAACAGGCCGGGTGCAGATGAGTTCATCTGCATACCAGGAAGGGCTCTTGTATTAGTGAGGGGAGGGCGACATCTGTTGTCTAGCCCCTTTGAGGATCCAGCAGAACTTCTTTTGCAGCATAAGGGATGAAGAGCCGTGATGGGATTCCCCAGGGAGTCTGTGGATGCCTCTCTCCACCCTTTCTCCCCAAGAGGAGAGTCTTCACAAGTAGTTTTCTCACCTGCAAGCTCCTTCCAACCTCAGCACTCCCTGTAGGTCTTCTGAAGCCCAGAGTTTGACCCAACTGCCTCTGCTTGGTCACCTTCAGCTGCTAGTACAGGGAGCAGAATACTATCCCAAAGCCAAGGCTGTGCCTGCTACCTTTATTTTGGTGACTTGCCCATGGGTATGTGCTGTGCCTTCGGGCAGAGAAACGTGGCTCACAGAGACTGGATGGTAACTTATTTTACTGGGCCCTTTGGTGGATAGCTTAGCTGAAAGAATGACCATCTTGATATGGGAATATCAGAACTCTGTCTGAAGAAACAAGGAAGATGAGGGGAGGAGGGTCAGAGGTCTCAACCTGGGCGTCTTCTCTTCCCACCTTCAGAGTTTAGGAGCTTCGTCTTTCTGGTTTTAATCCCTACAGACAATGTTAGCAACTGCTCGTGATTCCAGCATTTCTTATGTCTGAGCAATTTTGAGAACCTTATATCTCTTTTTTCATTTTGGAGTCTCCCAAAGGAGCCCTTAGGGCAGGACTGAGGAGAAAACCTCTGGCAACACTGAGAGCCCGAGGCAAAACCCTTCAAGTCTCTTTCTTAAGGCCAGAGCAATGAGGTGTTGCTTAACCATCAATTTGGACATTAGTGTTTCTTCCCCTGGGGAGGAGAGAGGGACTGAATCTCCAACTGTTTTAAGCCCTTCTATTTGATAAGCCTAAAGCTGTTTCTGGAAAAGGCACCAGAGTGCCTGAGTTCTTGTCCCAATTTCCCTGTTAACATAGGATCTTATGTACTTTCTGAGTCAACTTACCCCACTGTATCATGTGGCAAGAAACAACCCCAGAAGCTCCTTTGGTCGTTAGAGGGGGCTCTGGCTCAACGGATGGATTTCTGGGTAACATGCAGGTTAGATAGTGCATCTGGGGAGATGTTGGTCACCACTTGGCTTGAAGCCAGATCACCTGGGGCCTTAATCCCCACTCTGAGGCAATGTGGAGAGAGCTCTTGTTGAGGCTGACTCTGGCCGTGCGGCTCTCCTGAGATCCTGTAGGAGGAAAAGGAAAGACAAATGGAGGTAGCATTGGGGAAAAAGGAGGTTGTTTAGGAAGCTGCCGCAAAAGAACAGGGAACAATTTGTTAACAATGTGTGGTGTCTCCAACTGCAACTGAGCTCTGTGGCCACTGAGGCTCTATTGTTCCTAGCTGTTTCCCCAGGAATGAAACATTGTTAACAGTTTCTACCAAGGCCACAGCTGCCTGCTAGAGCTACTGAAGAGAGAAAGAAATGGGTGCTCAGGCCTCCAGGAAGGTGAGGCAAGACAATGGTGGGGAGCTCCACTGACAGCTTGAAAAATGTCCTACCATTGTCTAGAACGAGCATTGCCCAGTAAGAGTGTGGTCAGACAGGGACGTGGCAAAGGAGAGACAGAGGAGCTGTGCATGTATCTTGGGGGAGGTGGATGGTATAGCTAGAAGGTAAACTGTTTGTCAACAGAAAATGTAACTTCAAACCATGGCTTCATTTCTTACTAGCCACGTGACCTCAGATAAACACTTCACCTCTCTAAGCATCTATTTCTTCAGCTGCAAAGTGAGGGTATTAATACCACCTAACCCCATTGAAGGTACCCAATAAAGTGGAGAATATTAACATCCTTGGTCAAACTTAAGACACTGTGCAAATAGGACTTATGTGCAGGGCTAATTTTCCCCTTATATGGCCACACTGCCTGCTAGAATATTGAAATGCTTTTTTGTACAAGTTGATAAATGGCCATAGTTCTGAATCTCGAGAGTCTGCTACAACTAAGGGCTTCTCAAGTTGGTCAGTGCCCAGATTGTACTGGCTGTTATTTTATTTTTTGAGGTAAGGTCTTGCTCTGTTGATCAAGCATCAGTGCAGTGGCAATCAGGGCTCACCGCAGCCTTGACCTTCTGGGCTCAAGAGATCCTCCCGCCTCAACCTGTGGAGTAGCTGGGACCACAGGCAGATGCCACCATGCCCAGCTAGTTTTTAAAATTATCTAGAGACAAGGTCTCCCTATGTTACCCAGGCTGGTCTCGAACTGCTGGGCTCAAGGGATCCTCCTGCCTTGGCCTCCCAAAGTGCTGGGATGACAAGTGTGAGCCACCGCATCTGGCCCTCTGCTGTTATTTTAATAACACCCTTGCTTATGGGTCCTGAGCTCTGCAGGAGTAGTTTGTGGCCCTTAAAACCTTAGAGAAGGCCGCCAGATGTGGTGGCTCACACGTGTAATCCCAGCACTTTGGGAGTCTGAGTCAGGTGGATCACGTGGTTAGGAGTTCAAGACCAGCCTGGCCAAGATGGTGAAACCCCATCTCTACTAAAAATACAAAAGTTAGCTGGGTGTGGTGATGTGTGCCTGTCATCCCAGCTACTCAGGAGGCTGAGGCAGAGAATTGCTTGAACCCAGGAGGCAGAGATTGCGGTAAGCCGAGATCGCACCATTGCATTCCAGCCTGGGCAACAGAGTGAGACTCTGTCTCAAAAAACAAAAAACAAAAAACCTTAGAGAAGGCCTAGATAGAAGTGAAAGGGGATAGCTAGGCCCTGTAAGAATGCCTTCCAGATGAAGAATGAGCAGTAAGAGCATTATTCTCTCTCCTGCCTTTCTGACTTCTTAGTTCTTGGGATTCCTTTGCTTATTATTATTATCTTTTTAATCTTTGAGAAGCTGGGGGGTGATGATTTTTCAAGTGGTGAAATCAAGGGACATGGTTATCCCTAGAGGTCATGGTAAGGCAATTCTCACCCAAAGCCTGAAGAAGGCACAGTTTCTAACACCCAGAGAGTGTCTCTGGCATCCTTTCCCAGATGGAACTCACACTGGTTGGTGACTCCCCACTGTCTTCTCCTGGCAGGGTTATTCTACTATTTTGTCAGTGCCCTGGGCATAACAGCAGGAGTTCATCGCCTGTGGAGCCACCGAACTTACAAAGCTCGGCTGCCCCTGCGGGTCTTTCTGATCATTGCCAACACAATGGCATTCCAGGTAAGAAGCTGTCTCTGCTCAGCTGTTTGTCCTCCGCCCTATCAAAGATCTGGGGGCAGAAAGGAGGGATCAGCAGACAGAGAGGAGCCACACCTGGGCAGTGGTTTCACTTTCTTCTCTCCTGTGGTCACCTCAAGTGCCAGTTCAGTCCTTAAGTCCATAAGGCATGAAGAGACTTCTGAGTCTTGGAAAAGAGAACTGGAAGATAAATGGGAAATGCTCTGGATGTGTAGGATTATTTTTGATCCTAAGGTCCCTGTTTTGTCACACAGTCTGGCTGTTGTGCCTCTTCATCATAAGGGGCTTTGGCATATAAGCCAGAGACTGACCTTGGGTGCCTGGGCAGACATTGGACAATAAATTCACTATTTAAGATGAATATCTTAGTACTAGAGAGGCAGAAGTGGGAGGATTGCTGGAGCCCAGGAGTTTGAAGCTGCAGTGAGCCATAATATCACCACTGCACTCCATCCTGGGTGATGAGACCCCAACTTTTAAAAAAAAATTTTTTTTAAGTGAACAACTTCGCCAGGCAGGGTGGCTCATGCCTGTAATCCCAGCACTTTGGGAGGCCAAGACGGGCAGATCATGAGGTCAAGAGATCAAGACCATCCTGGCCAAGGTGGTGAAACCCCATCTCTAGCAAAAATAAAAAATTAGCTGGGTACGGTGGCGCATACCTGTAGTCCCAGCTACTCGGAAGGCTGAGGTAGGAGAGTCGCTTGAACCCAGGAGGCGGAGTTTGCAATGAGCCGAGATCATGCCATTGCACTTCAGCCTGGTGACAGAGTAAGACTGTCTCAAAAATATAAGTGAATCACTTAGGACTCCACCACAGTGGGATTGAAGTTGATATTCCCAGACTCACGAACTCTTATATTCAGATAATGAGAGCAGACAACTTTTATTGCCCTATGTGCCTGGCACTATTCTAAGCATTTGATATAAATTCCTCATAACAATCTTAGGAAGTAGGTACTATTATTATCCCCATTTTACAGATGAGAAAACCAAGTCACAGAGATTATATAGACCAACCCAACATTGTGATCCTTTCTTGAGGTGCCATCCTGGCTAAGTAAAAACACTGAGGTTTGTTGAGGGAAAAAGTTTATAGCAAAGACAAAATGAAGGGAAGTGGGGAAAGGGAATGCATCATACCATGAAGCTGTAGCAATGGGCAAATAATAGCATGTGGTGTGGGGCTTAGCTTGGAGCAAGAGGAAGAAAGGAAACCTACTTAAGTCATGGCAATATCCCAAGAATTTACCACATTTGCAAATCATCTCTGCCCTAGCAGCTTACACCTTGAAGGCTTCTGAGGTTGTCCTGTGGAGCAAAAGGAGGGAAGAGAGTTATTGGTACATTCTTGTGATTTTAGTAGAGATGGGGTTTTGCCATGTTGCCCAGGCTGGTCTTGAACTCCTGAGCTCAGGTAATCCACCTGCCTCAGCCTCCAATATGCTGAGATTACAGGCATTAGCCATTGCACCCAGCCCAAGATATTGGTACATTCTTTAAGCGACAGAAAAAGTCATGGAGAAGCCCAGAGGTCGTTTGAAAATGCAGCCATGATCATGAGTTGCATGCCTGGCCTTGTTATTGGGTTATCTGAGCTCTCTTTTGCAAGGCATCAGAATGGTGCGCCCTGCAGCTTTATCTACTGATGGAGACCCTAGGACACAAGGCTGTCTGACTCACGTTCTCCATGCCCAGGGATTAGGTACCTCATGAGGATCATTTCCAACATTCCTGGCTTAAAGAATTGTAATGTTCTCACTTTTTGAAACTCTCTGAGCTCTGTATGATTTACCTCCATTCCACCCACCATATAACCTTCAAGAAACAGCAGTCCTATTCCTATGGTCATGGGGTTTTAAGTTGCTTTTTCCACTTAAGCTTCGGTGGCAAGTTGGGAGAAAAGGGAAGGCAACTCCATAACTCCTTTGGAGCCCAGATTCCTGGGTATTTTGTAAGGTTGGGCTGAGAGCCTTGGGCTATTGATAACTGTCCATTGGAATTCTCCTAAGAGCGTGTCTACCCTCCAGCCTTACATTCCTCTTCTCTCTCTCCCCAGAATGATGTCTTTGAATGGGCTCGTGACCACCGTGCCCACCATAAGTTTTCAGAAACAGATGCTGATCCTCATAATTCCCGACGTGGCTTTTTCTTCTCTCACGTGGGCTGGCTGCTTGTGCGCAAACACCCAGCTGTCAAAGAGAAGGGCGGTACACTGGACTTGTCTGACCTAAAAGCTGAGAAACTGGTAATGTTCCAGAGGAGGTGAGTGAAGGCCTGGTGGTTAGGGACCTCATCTTTTCTCCTAAGACTTATAAAATATAAGCTGAGTTCAGGAGCATATTCAAGATTGCAATATATATGTGTGTGTGTGTGTATATATATATATATATAATATATGTATATATATGTATATATATTGTATATATGTATATCTATATTATCTATATTATCTATATGTGTATATATATATTATAGATATACATATATATACATATATATATGCTGAGAAATGGACTGGGTTTGCATGTTCACACTCATAATTTAAAATCCCAGTTTGTAACATCCCACAGGCCCATAGCCATAGACTATTGCTCTGTTTCTTTCTCTCTGAGCTATCTTAATTAAACTCATTACATTCAACAGATGTTTGTTGACCTAGGACAGTCATAGATTCAAAGATGATTACAGGCTAGTTGCCTAGGTGTTTTAATTTTTTTATTTTTATTTTTAACAGAGTCTTTATCTGTTGCCCAGGCTGGAGTGCAGTGGCACGATCTTGGTTCACTGCAGCCTTGACATCCCAGGCTCAAACAATCCTTCCAACTCAGCCTCCCGAGTATCTGGGACTGCAGGCACAGACCACCATGCCTGGCTAATATTTGTGGAGGCAAGGTCTCAGTTGCTATATTGCCCAGGCTGGTAGCTTAGTTCTTACCTTCAAAAAGTTTGTAGCCTGTCAGGGGGTGGAAGGATAAGCCAACTATCCAAATAACCATGGTATAAGGCAGAATATTTTCTGTACTGTGAGAGGTACAAAGGGGAGGGAGATTGCTCAATGGGCAATGCCAAGGAAGTGTTTATGAAATAAGTAGTGTTGGAATCCACCAACGGATAGAAATTTCTACAACTATGTGTGGGGAGGGACAGTGCAAACACAAGAAACAGAATGAGTTAAAGCATGAAGCGTGTTCCAGCAATAGAGTCCTTTTGCCTGAAGTATAGGGTGTGGGAAGAAGTAAGACTGGAGAGACTGCCATTCTTGTAGAGTCCTAAAAGCAGACTTAGGATTGAGGCAATAGGAAGCCATTACATTTTTTGAACTGCAGTGTGGCAGAGTTAGAGTTGTGCTTTAGGAATGCTGCTTTTCAAGCAAGCGTAAGAAACCATTGAGCCAAAGCAAGAGGTAGGGACATAAGTTAGGTAATGAGGACCCCTGCTAGGGAAGCAGTGGCAGAAATGGAAAAAAGAGTTGAGTGTAGGGAATATCAGTGATATAAAAGTCAAAGACTTGACTGCTAAAGGGATATAGGGAATCAGTGCCCTTGGAATGTCAATGGCCTGGTGTACATTGAGAATGAAGACTGAGAAAGGGCTTCCAGAGGGACAGAGCTGCAGGTGATCAAGGACACGCAATGGGCCTCTGAGGGAAAAGAAGACCAAAGAATTGAGGAGTAGCTAGCAGAAAATGGAGGCATGACACTAAACAGACTGAATAAGAGTGCTGATGAGAAAGAGAAAGGAGCCCAAAGGCAGATTGGAAAACCAGTCAAGGATGAAGAAGTCTGTTCATTAGTTTGTAATTTGGACCTCACCTATTTTACCAATGTAGTATTATGCACTAGTGAAAATCAGTGATGGCTGGGCTGGTGGCTCATGCCTGTAATCCCAGCACTTTGGGAGGCTGAGGCGGGAGGATCGTTTGAAAGCTCAGGCATTCAAGACCAGCCTGGGCAACATAATGAGACCTCATTTCTACAAAAAATTGAAAACTAGATGGGTATGATGGTTCATGCCTGTGGTCCCCCGGCTACTAAGGGGGCTGAGGTGGGAGGATCTCTTGAGCCCAGGAGTTCAAGGCTGCAGTGGACCATGGTCATGCCCCTGCACTTTAGCCTTGGCAATAGAATGAGACCCTGTAAAAAAAATAAGTAAATAAATAATAAAACAATGAACTTATAGTCAGGAGACAGAGACAAGCAATTCAGCTTTCACTCCTTGCTCTATCATGTCACAGTAGATACTGGTATGATCCTAGAAAAGTCATTTAACCCCTCCCCATCACCTCATCTAAGAAGTGAGGTAACACCACATCCTCAAGAGTTTTCCACCCCATTCCCTCTTGCTGTTGTCCGCCACACTGTACTCATGACGGAGAAAAGAGACAGCCCATCCCAGTTAGTGTGGAAGATCCAAGTAGGTGTGGAGTCCCTCCACTGACCCGGGGTCTGGTCTGTCAATGTAGGTACTACAAACCCGGCGTGCTGCTGATGTGCTTCATCCTGCCCACACTTGTGCCCTTTTATTTCTGGGGTGAAACTTTTCAACACAGCTTGTACGTTGCCACTTTCTTGCGATACGCTGTAGTGCTTAATGCCACCTGGCTGGTGAACAGCGCTGCCCACCTCTACGGATATCGTCCTTATGACAAGAACATTAGCCCGCGGGAGAACGTCCTGGTTTCGCTTGGAGCTGTGGGTAAGTCAGTGGTCCAAGCAAGAACATCCAGTGGTCTGCTTATCAGGGTATTAGGCTAGGAGCCAGAAAAAACTCGATAAACCTGTTTTTTTATGGCTACTTTGTATCTCAGTCTTTCCACTATAAAACTAGGGGCAGTAGATTGGAAAACCCTATGAGAGTCAGGCAACATATTTTATGTAAAAATGAAAGGATAAAAAAGAAAACACAGAAAACACTGATTTTGATTCCAGGTTCTAAAACAATTTCCAAATGCCATATATGGTCCAGATGTGGTGGCTCATGCCTGTAATCCCAGCACTTTGGGAGGCCAAGGCAGGCAGATCACCTGAGGTCAAGAGTTTGAGACGAGTCTGGCCAACATGGTGAAACCCTGTTTCTCCTAAAAAAAAAAAAGAAAAGGAAAAAAACCCAAATGCTATGTATGATAAATGCCATGTATGATGAATGCCTTGGAATTTTCCTTTCTTTCTGTGGGCTGGACCGCAGTCTTGCTTGAGGCAAGGAATGCATAAATAGAACACTGGGGTCATCTGAGTGGCCAGCCAGCCTAGTGTTTTATAAACGTCAAGTATGCCACACACAGTATTTTTTATCTTTCCACTCTACTCAGATATGCCATACTCTTAAGTGTGTGCCATGCCTTACTGTTTGGTGATGCCATTACGAAGGGCATCAAAGTAACTGCTGGTGGCTCTTTACTACCACCTAACATCTTGTCTCTTGTCCTCTATTTTTCTCTCTTCCATTCTGAGCTGGGAACATCCCTTCCCCCAATGTGCCTTCAGGAATCTCCCAATATAGCAGTTAGTTTGATCACAAGTTCCTGCTCAGTTTTGTATGTTGATTATTTCTTTTCCTCTTTTTTTTTTTTTAATGAGATGGGTTCTCACCATAGTGCCCAGGCTGGTCTTGAACTCTAGGCTCAAGTGATCCTTCTGCCTCAGCCTCCCAAAGTATCTATGTTTTTTTTCTCTGTCCCTCTTTCCAACTGAATATAGACTTTGGTCAAGGCCCTGGATGAGTTTTCCTTAAATAGATCTGGTGGCCTCCTCTCTCCAGGAACTGGTGCTATTTGTCCTTCAATAATATCTAGACAACCATACTACTATACACGTCTATGCAGGTCATTGCCTTACACTCATTTTCTCTTTAAAATCTTCCTTTATATTCTCCACCTTAACCATCTTTACTGTCTTTTAAATTGTTGTTGTTGTTGAGACAGTCTCACTCTGTTGCCCAGGTTTGAGTACAGTGGTGTGATCACGGTTCACTGCGGCTATGACCTCCTGGGCTCAAGTGATCCTCTGGCCTCCGCCTCCCAAGTAACTGGGACTATAGTGCATGCTGACATGCTTGGCTAATTTTTGTATTTTTTTGTAGAGACAGGGTTTTGCCATGTTGTCCAGGCTGGTCTCGAACTCCTGAGCTTGAGTGATCTGACCACCTTGGCCTTCCTAAGTGCTGGGATTATAGGCGTGAGCCACCTTGACTGGCCTATCTTTATTAAAAGGATTTATTTGTCTAGGCATGGTGGCTCACACCTGTAATTCCAGCACTTGTAATTCTAGCACTTTGGGAAGCCAAGGTGAGTGGATCACTTGAGGTCAGGAGTTAGAGATCAGCCTGGTCAATATAGTGAAGCTCTGTCTCTATTTAAAAAAAAAAAAATTAGGCAGGCGTGATGGAATGCACCTGTAGGCTACTCAGGAGGCTGAGGCAGGAGAATCGCTTGAACTCAGGTGGTAGAGGTTTCAGTGAGCCAACATTGTGTCACTGCACTCCAGCCTGGGTGACAGAGCACGACTCCATTTTAAAAAACTAATCATAAAAATAAAAGCAGTTTTTTCCCTGTCTTTTTTTAACTCTCATGTATCTCCTTGCTCCTTTCAGGCATCTTCTTGCCATTGTGCCTATTCTTACTTTTACTCATGATGAAAATAAATCACATACACTGTATAAATCTGAGATTCTCATAGGAATAGGGTTTCTGGCATGAGATGTGTCCTGTATTGCAAATGGATCTCTAGTGACCTTCCCTACCTCCCGCCTCTGGGTTCACAGTGGCTGCCAATATCTGACCTGTCTTGGTTATCTTTCACTCCTCCTTGCCAGGCTGCTTTCCTCCCTTATCACCTCACTCTTTGTTTCCTCTGGCTCTGTTTCCTGCCACCCTAATCTTTTTGTTTCTTGAATTATCTCCCCCATGGTCACATGCTCATCTTCTCTGCCAAATCAACCTTCTCCCTCGAGCCTGTCTTGGGCTGTCTCTTGCTGCCCCAGTTGCAAAGTCCTGTCTTATTTCTAAGCCACTGACCCTCTTCCTCTTTTTTTTTCCTCCCTGTGTCTCTTTGTGTATCTGATTCCATCTTAAATCTGGTAACTAAAGGCCTGGTTAGTGCTTACACAGAGCCCAGCTGCAAAACCATTATTGGAAATTAATAATCCTCAGTACCTTTATTCCTGGCATTCTACCCCCCTCCTCCTCATTCACCCTGCAGATCATCAAGTGTCACAGAGGGTGGACATACCTTGGAATGCCCTGGATGATATCATTTACTTTGCAGGACTTCCTTCCCTTGCTTCTGATTAATGCCATGACTGGTCTGTCTGAGGGTATTTTTATCCACACAGAGCCCAGTATTAGCTCTTAGTAGCTATTCTTTACCCAGGCCTGATTAGGGTCAGTATTATTGTTGGCTGTGGTTCAGAAAGAAGAGTTCTGCCAAGAGTTGGCGAACTCTCTATCTGTAGAGTTTCCAAAGCTTTACACGTTACAAAATTGCCCTAAATCCAGAATTTGTCTGTTTTCCTCCCTGCAGCAAAGTGAAATGGTCATCCCAACAGTCCTCAGAATCTCAGAGATTAGAGTATCTAAGCATTTCCATTTTTCTTCCCTCAGCTTCTGTTTTAGCAGCACCCCCCTCCACCTCCCAACTGCAGTGGCTAAGATTCCAGCCCCTGGGCTGGCCTTTCTTCTGACTCTTGGCTGCAGGGCTCACTCTGTAGGAACCACCCACCCCTAGAGTGTGGTGGGGAAAGGTGTGCTCCTTTACTCGTTTTTTTAAGAGTCATTCTGCAGACACATGCACATACACACAGAGCCTTGAGGGCAGGGTCAATAGTGAATTTGGAATTTCCAGTCTGAAATCCATTCCCAAAAGTAGCAGCTTCTCTCTAGTCATTTTATCCTCTGAGAAACTGTCAGTTCTCCCCCACCAGGCTCCCAGACAGCCATGGGTGACCAGGGTCTCTCCAGTCACTCCTTAAGATGCCTTTCACTGGCTGCGCGCAGTGACTCATGACTGTAATCCTAGCACTTTGGGTGGTCAAGGTGGGAGGGTTGTTTGCAGCATGGCAAGACACCATCTCTACAGAAAAAGTAAAATAATAAAATAAAAGTAAAGTTGCCTCTGAGGGGATCTATTTGGTGTGAGGTACCCTGCTAGCTAACTGGTGTGCAGAAAGCAAGAAGACCTCAATGCACCCTCACTCCATAACGTCTCTTCTTGCTTTTGTTTCAGGTGAGGGCTTCCACAACTACCACCACTCCTTTCCCTACGACTACTCTGCCAGTGAGTATCGCTGGCACATCAACTTAACCACATTCTTCATTGATTGCATGGCTGCCCTCGGTCTGGCCTATGACCGGAAGAAAGTCTCCAAGGCCGCCATCTTGGCCAGGATTAAAAGAACTGGGGATGGAAGCTACAAGAGTGGCTGAGTTTGGGGTCCCTCGGGTTCTTTTTCAAAGTCAGCCAGGCAGAGGTTTTATGTCTGTTTATTAACTACTGAATAATGCTACCAGGATGCTAAAGATGATGACGTTAACCTGTTCCAGTACAGTATTCTTTTAAAATGCGAAAGTATTGAAAGCCAAGAACTCTGCCTTTATGATGCTAAGCTGATATTTTTTCTTCTCTTATCCTCTCTCCCTTCTAAGCCCATTGTCCTCCTTTCCCTTTGTTGCTATCACCTTCCTTTCTCTTCTCATTGCTTCCCAGGCAAGCAGCTGATCAGTCATTGTTCAGTGTCCAGCTTCCAAAGCCTAGACAAGCTTTCAGTAGCCTAAAACTAATAGTCTTTGCTCCAAATAACTCTTTCCTTGAGCTGTTGTGAGCTTTGAGGCAGGTGGCTCAAGCTAGAGAGATAAAACAGAACCTGGGCAGTTCCCTGTGAATTATCTTTAGCCCAGGCTTTTGCTAGATGGAATGGAAAAGTAACTTCACTTGACACAAAGCTTCTAAAGCAGGTAAATTGTCAGGGGAGGGAGTTAGCATGTATGGATGTAAGGATAAGGGAAATGAAGCAAGAGGAAGCTCTTGCCATGACCAGACATGCAGCTACCTACCTAGTGAGGACTTCAAGACCCCCCACACAGCATGCTTCCTTTCTCTCCTGGCTTGGGGTAAGAAGTGGCTGTGGAGTTTGGCAATGCTAATATCAATGTCACAATGTATAGTTTAGGCTGAGGATAAAGAAGAAACATTATAAGTTTGTAGTAAAAGTGGTCTCTGCTGGGGAAGGGATTTTTTTTTTTCTTTAATGACAAGGAGATTTCTTAGGTCATGTATCAAGAAGTCTTGAAGTTGGTTGTTTCCAGAATTGGTAAATACAGTAGCTCATAGAAGTTTGAGGATTCCATGAGCTGCTCATCAAAATTCTTTCCTCTGCTCTGCTGTCTTCAGGATATTGGTTGCTCCCCTCATAGTAATAAGATGGCTGTGGCATTTCCAAACATCCAAAAAAGGGAAAGATTTTAGGAGGTGGAGTCGGGTCAAACATAAAATGTATATACACATAAACATTGCTTAGAACATTAAACTATTTCACCTAGAGTATTTCCCTCCCAAAGAGGGATGTTTGAAAAAACTCTGAAGGAGAGGAGGAATTTGTTAGGTTGCCAATTTTCTCTCCACTGCTGGACATGAGATGGAGAGGCTGAGGGACAGGATCTGTAGGCAGCTTCTAAGAGCGAACTTCATACAGAAAAGGATCTGAGAACGCTGCCAAGGGCATGAGAAGGTTACTGAGGGAGTTAGTGAAAGTCTTAAAATAAGCTAGATGTTAGGTCCATTCATTAATTAGTTCCAGTTTCTCCTTGAAGTGGGTAAAATCTAGAAGGCTTCTCTCCTCAGTGTTGTGCCCCTTCACTTTTTTTGGTGGGGGGGGGCGGTGGGAGGGCTCTGTTAACATCTAGCCTAATGAATAGAACTGCCTGGGGGGCAGGGTTAGGAATCTCTTCACTATCCTGATTCTTGATTCCTGGCTCTACCCTGTCTGTCCCTTATCTCTTAGCAGATCTTTCTCTTCCCTGAACGTTTTCTTCTTTCCCTGGATGGGCAGCCTCCTTTGTGTATATTCAGAGGCGATGATGACTTGCTGTCCAGGCAGCTCCCTCCCACAGACAGAATGCTCAGGGTCACTGAACCACTGCTTCTCTTTAGAAAGTAGAGCTAGCTGTCACTTTCACGTGGCCTCCGGCACGTCTCCACCTATACCCTGTGCTCCCCTGCCACACTGATGGCTCAAGACAAGGGTGGCAAACCCTCCCAGAAACCTCTGGCCCAGAGAGCCCCTCTCTCTCTCCCTCTCTCAGGGGGCATGGCCAAGCCAAGTGCTCACGTTGAGCCAGTGAGCCAGCCACGGAGCAAAAGAGGGTTTGTTTTCAGTCCCCTCTGTCTGGGTCAGAACCAGAGAGCATGCTGAATGCCCCCTGCTTGCTCAGTAAGGCTGCCCCGCCTGAGTCAGTGCTCTTAGCTGGCAGTGCAATGCTTGTAGAAGTAGGAGGAAACAGTCCTCACTGGAAGGGCAAGAACCCAAGTGCCTCACCTCGAAAGGAGGCCCTGTTTCCTGGAGTCAGGGTGGACTGCAAAGGTTTGGCTGATACTTGGGATTTGAGATGCCACAAAACCTGCTGAACAGAGTGTCTGTTCAGCAAACTAACCAGCATTCCCTACGGCCTAGGGCAGACAATAGTATAGAAGTCTGGAAAAAAACAGAAACAGAACATGAGTGGTCTTAGAACCTTGGACCACTCCTGTCCCTGTACCTCAGTCATCAAAGCAGAAGCCTGGCTTTGCTCTATTTAGATTGGAAATGTACACTACCAAATGCTCAGTCCACTGTTGAGCCCCAGTGGTGGAAGGGAGGAGGGCCTTTCTTCCTGTGTTAATCGCATAGAGGCTACAGGGGTTAGCCTGGACTAAAGGCATTCTTGTCTTTTGAGCTATTCACCTCAGTAGAAAAGAATCTAAGGGAAGATCAATGTAGTTTAGATCTGTTGACCTGTGACCCCTTGGAAATGTCTGCTGGGTACTTCTAATTCCACAGGTCACCAGATGCCTGCTTGATAATATATGAACAATAAAAATAACTTTCACTTCTTCCTATTGTAATCGTGTGCCATGGATCTGATCTGTACCATGACCCGTACATAAGGCTGGATGGAGACCTCAGGCTGAGGGCCCCAATATATGTGTGGGTATGGGTGGGGGTTTGTCTGCTGAGTAAGGAACACTATTTTGAAGATTCTAAAGCTCAATTCAAGTGACACATTAATGAGAAACTCAGATCTGATCAAGAGTCTAGATCTCTAACAGTCCTTGCTTTGGCGGTGTGCCGACAACTTACCCGGTGCCTTACATCTTTCTAATCAGTGTTGCATATGAGCCTGCTCTCGCTCCCTCTGCGGAGTCCCTTTGCACCTGAGAGCCTACTGAAGTGGCTGGTAGAAAAAGGGGCCTGAATGGAGGATTGTCAGTATCACGAATTGCAGGATTCCCTTCTGGGCTTCATTCTGGAGATTTTTGTTAGGGCTGTTTTTCTTAAGTGCCCACATTTGATGGAAGATGGAAGTAATTTGAATGTATTTGATTTATTATTTTTTTTTTTAGGTTAAAAGATGGTTGTAGAATTTAAAATGGAATTTTTTCTCCTTGGTTTGGTAGTATCCTGAGTGTATTCTCTGTAAGTGTAGCTCAAATGGGTCAGCATGAAAGGTTAAATAAAGCAAGGTGGCAATGCTATGCTGGTGGTTAAGCCCAGGGCGTCTCCTACCGCTGTGCCACTGACTTGCTACGTGACCCTGGGCAAGTCACTTAACTATAATGTGCCTCAGTTTTCCTTCTGTTAAAATGGGGATAATAATACTGACCTACCTCAAAGGGCAGTTTTGAGGCGTGACTAATGCTTTTTATAAAGCATTTTGGGATCCTTCAGCACAGGAATTCTCAAGACCTGAGTATTTTTTATAATAGCAATGTCCACCATGAACTTAATATGTCCATGTGTCCCAGATGCTATCATTAGTTTTCATTAGCCTATATGGTTCTCCAAGAGATTGAATGAATCCATTGGAGAAGTGGTGGTTGACTAGCCAGAAGAAAATTTGAGAATGCATAAACTCATTGCCATGGAAACATACGCAGGATACCTTTTCTTTGATTGGGTGGGATTTTTCCCTTTTTATGTGGGATAGTAGTTATTTGTGACAAAATAATTTTGGAATAATTTCTATTAATATCAACTCTGAAGCTAGTTGTACTGATCTGAGATTGTGTTTGTTCATAATAAAAGTGAAGTGAATCTGATTGCACTGGGTCTGGGAGTTTTTTTGGCTGCGATTGGCTTCTATCTATGTCTGTACCTTTAAGAGTATAAAAGACGTTACAATGGTTGACTCACACGCCAGTAACCTGCCCTGCTGTCCTAAAGGTAACTTTAGGTTAAACTCTGGGAAGCAGGAAGCCAGGAGTCTGCTACCATTAAATCAAACACATTAACACCAGCTGGCAACTTGAGCCTGGGGAAGTGCCAGGGTTCTCAGTTGTGTCACATGGTCGGGCACAGAGACCAAGAGAGAGACTGGGAGAGGAAGAGACCAGCAGGAGAAGCACTCCCTGGGAAAGCAGTTTTTTTTTTGTTTTGTTTTTTTGTTTTTTTTTTTTTTGAGACAGTTTCGCTCTTATTTCCCAGGCTGGAGTGCAATGGCTCACTGCAACCTCTGCCTCTTCGGTTCAAGCATTCTCCTGCCTCAGCCTTCCAAGTAGCTGGGATTACAGGCATGTGCCACCACGCTTGGCTAATTTTGTATTTTTAGTAGAGACGGGTTTCCCCATGTTGATCAGGCTGGTCTCGAACACCTGACCTCAGGTGATCCACCTGCCTCGGCCTCCCAAAGTGCTGAGATTACAGGCGTGAGCCGCCACGCCTGGTCAAAAGCAGTTCTTTAGCTTGCAACCCAGGCTGGGCAGTCCAGCTCTTTCCTGTTTCTGAAATGTAGTCGCCTCCAGGGAATAAAATGGCTGCTTGAGAATGCTGATATGCACAACAGCAGGAAGAAAGGAAAACCAATCCAAGAGAAGGCTTGTCTGTTCCTGGAGCAGAGGGTTTCATGCTCACAGGTGCACAAAGTGGAAACAGTTTTGGTTTTTAGTTTTTCCTTTTAGCTTTTAATACTTTTAAAATTATTTTTCTTAAGATAGGGTCTTGCTTTGTTGCCCAGGCTAGAGTGCAGTGGTGTGATCGTAACTCACTGCAGCCTCAAACTCCTGGTCACAAGTGATTCTTCTGCCTCAGCCTCCCGAGTAGCTGAGACTACAGGCATGTACCACCGTGCCTGGCTAATTTTTTAGTTTTATTTTTGAAGAGACGGGTCTCACTATATTGGCCAGGCTGGTCTCAAACTCCTGGGCTCAAGCGATCCTCCCACCTCGGCCTCCCAAAGTGCTGGGATAACAGGTGTGAGCCCCCACACCCAGCCTAGCTTTTACTACTTTATCTGATAATCCTCCTACGGAAAAAAGAAGGCAGACTTTTTTTAGAGTTTAAAGAAGCTCCATGTTCCATCAGGAGCCACCTTGACCAATACTGGGTTTCTAAGAGCTCCCCAGAGCCAATTCTGCCAGCTCACCTCGCTTTCTAATCTGAGGTTGCCCTCACCTTGGACAAGAAGCACAAGTCTCTCAGAGTAATTCAGAGTATCCAAACTCAAAACTATGTACATGGAGGCTTTGCTAGACCTTAATGGTGACGTTTTCTTCATCAATATCTGGCTTTCTACCATGAGTCCCTTTCCGTCTTTATTTTGCTTAACATGTTCACGCCAGAGTATTTTTTCAGTTCATTCTGTAACTGCACAGTTTCTTCCAAGTCTCCACTTTGTTTCCCTTTAGCTGGGATCTAATTTTCTTATTTATTTTTTATTTTTGAGACAGAATCTCCCTCTGTTGCCCAGCCTGGAGTACAGTGGCACCATCTCGGCTCACTGCAACCTCCGCCTCCCAAGTTCAAGCAATTCTAGCCTCCTGAGTAGCTGTGGTTACAGGCACCCGCCACCACGCCCGTCTGGCTAATTTTTGTATTTTTAGTACAGACAGAGTTTTGCCATGTTGGCCAGGCTGGTCTCAAGCTCCTGACCTCAGGTGATCCACCTGCCTCAGCCTCCCAAAGTGCTGGGATTAAAGCATGAGCCACCACGCCCAGCCTCAGTTTAAATAATGTATCCTCACTGTGCTCTTTGCTGCTTTCTGTTTTTTGTTTCAGGCAGGGTCCTGCTGTGTCACCCAGGCTGGAGTGCAGTGGTGCAATCATGGCTCACTGCAGCATTTAACTACTAGGATCAAGAGATCCTCCTGCTGCAGCCTCCCAAGTAACTGGGACTACAGGTGCGCACCACCACACGTGGCCTTTGCTACTTTCTTATTTCCTCTTATTTCACAATTGTCTGAGCTCCCTCTGATTAAACACACCTCTATGCTTCCTCCAGGAATCTGTATTTTGCCTATTCGATATTTCATCCTGGGGCTGTTTCCTTATTATTAGCTGCAAAAGTTCCAAAGAGGAAGAAGAAAAAAGATATATCATAGAGCTGGAAAAGAGTTGATGAACAGGGTGAGTTGAATTCAAGACAGAGGGAACATGTGATGAGCTTACCTGAAAGGGTGATTTGTGGAATAAGAGCTTTTAGGGGAACGAAGTAATGAACCCTGATTTTGATATGTTTCATATGGGAAGGTATAAAGAAGTTAAGGTTCTGTTTTGAAATCAAGATTAACCATGGGACAAAAGGACAAAAGATAAATTAAGATAATAATGGAGAAGAGTATAGAAATAAAATTTCCAATGCCCAAATGGCCACCAGTTTTTTCACTTTTCCCTAGAAGAACCAAGATAGTTCCTAAAGATGTCTGCCAGGATAGAAAAAGAAGAGGCATCTAGATTGGAAAGGAAGAACTATCTCTATTTGCAGATGACATGACTATACAGAAAATCTTAAAGAATACACACACATACACATATTAAAGCTAATGAGTTCAGCAAGGTTGCAGGATATAATAATATCAATATGCAAAAATCAAATTAAACTAGAAATGAATAATTTGAAAATGAAATTAAAGAATTCCACTTATAACACACCAAAAAGAATAAAACAAATAGGAATAAATTTAATCATACAAGTACATAAGAATGGTACACTGAAAACTACAAAATGCTGTTGAAAGAAATTAAAGAAGACCTACTAAATAAATAAAAAGAAATCCCACATTCCTGGATTGAAGACAATATTGTTAACGGTCATACTCCCAAAATTGATCTACAGACTCAAGGCAATCTTTTTTTTTTTTTTTAATAATTTCACCTGGGTGCAGGTGGGCTAATGCCGAAAAGGGTGTTAGCCTCAAGGCAATCTTTATCAAATTCCAGCTTTTTTTTTTTTTTTAGAGAAATTGACAAGCTGATGCTAAAATTCATAGAAAAATTCAAGGGACCCAGAATGCAAAAAACAAATGATGAAAAAGGCACAAAATTGAAGGACTCACATTTCCTGATTTCAAAATAACTTCAAAGGGCCAGTAAAGCAAACAGTGTGGTACTGGCATAAAGACAGACATATAGATCAATGAAATGAAAACGAAGGTATAGAAATAAGCCCATACATCTATGGCCAATTGATTTTTGACAAAGATGCTTAGACAATTCAATGAGGAAAGAATAGTTTTTTTCAACAAATGATACTGGGACAATTAGATACCCACATGTAAAAGAATGTTGGTCCACTACCTCACACCATGTACAAGTATTAACTCAAAATGCATCAAGAAAAACTCTAAAACTCTTAGGAGAAAACACAGGTGTAAATCTTCACCACCTTGGATTAAACAATAGTTTCTTAGATATGACAGTAAAAGCACAAGCAACAAAAACTTTAAAAATAGATATATTGGACTGGGCATGGTGGCTCATGCCTGTAATCCCAGCACTTTGGGAGGCTGAGGCAGTTGAGTCACCTGAGGTTGGGAGTTTGAGACTAGCCTGTCCAACATGAAGAAACCCCATCTCTACTAAAAATACAAAATATTAGCCGGGCATGGTGGTGCATGCCTGTAATCCCAGCTACTTGGGAGGCTGAGGCAGAAGAATCACTTGAACCTGGGAGGCGGAGGTTGCTGTGAGCCAAGATTGAGGCATTACACTCCAGCCTGGGCAACAAGAGCGAAACTCTGTCTCAAAAAAAAAAAAGATGAATTGAACTTTATCAAAATAAAAAAAAATTTTTTTTGAGACAGGGTCTCACCCAGGCTGGAGTACAGAGACATAATTATAGCTCACTGCAGCCTTGATCTCCCAGGCTCAAGTGATCCTTCTGCCTCAGCCTCCCAAGTGGTTGATACATGAACAGACATTTTTCAAAAGAAGATACACAAATGACCAGAAGCACATGAAAAACGGTCAAATTAGCCATCAAGAAAATACATTAGGACCACAATGATGTGGTACAGATAGCTGAACTTTTTTTTTTTTTTTTTTTTGAGATGGAGTCTCATTCTGTGGCCCACGCTGGAGTGCAGTGGCACAACCTTGGCTCACTACAACCCCTGCCTTCCAGGTTCAAGAGATTCTCCAGCCTTAGCCTCCCGAGTAGCTGGGATTACAGGTATCTGCCACCATGCCCAGCTAATTTTTGTATTTTCTTTTTTTTAAGTAAAGACAGGGTTTCACCATGTTGGACAGGCTGGTCTCAAACTCCTGATCGCAAGTGATCTACCTACCTCGGCCTCCCAAAGTGCTGGAATTACAGGTGTGAGCCACCACGTCCAACCAATTTTTTAAAAAACACAATGAGTGCCACTTCATACCTACTAGGATGGCTATAACTTTTTCTTTTTTTTTTTTTTTTAAGAGATGGGGGTCTCTCTATGTTGCCCAGGCTGGTCTTGAACTCCTAGACTCAAGTGATTCTCCCACCTTGGCTGGGATTATAGTCCTATAATTTTAAAAAAGTTAATAAGTGTTGGTGAGGCTGTGGTGAAATTTGAACCCTCATGCATTGCTGACGGGAATCTAAAATTGTGCATTTGCTTTGGAAAACAGTATGGCAGTTCTTCAAAAGGTTAAAAACATAGTTACCATATGACCCAGCAATTCTACTCCTAGGTATATAGGCAAGAGAACTGAAAACATATGTCCACACAAAAACGTGCACATGAATGTTCATAGCTGCATTATATAATAGCCAAAAACTAGTAACAACACAAACTCCCATCAACAGATAAACAGATAAACACAATGTGGGATATTTATAGAATGGAATATTATTTAGCCATAAAAAAGAAGGAAGTACTGATACATGATATGGAAATAATATGGACAACAGGGATGGACCTTGAAAACTTTATTCAAAGAAGGCAAAGAAGTTAGACACAAAAGACTATATATTATATGGTTTCATTTATTATGAAATGTCCAGAATGGCACATCTAGAAACAGAAAGCTGATCTGTGTTTGCCAGAGACTTGGGGGAGGATTGCTAATGTGCACAGGTTCTGTGGGAAGTGATGAAAACGTTCTAAAGTTAGATTTTGGTAAGGGTTGCATGGTTCTGTGATATACTAAAAATGTCTGAATGATACACTAGAAGAGTAATTTTGTGGGATATAAATGATATCTTAATTAAAATACTATATGAGAAAAACGCCCTCTATTTTAATGTTTTACCACTACTTGTAGACGAGATACAAACCCAAATATATTAAGGAAGCACTGATGAAAATGTTTTTTGATTAAAGGAAGCGCTCTGTGTTTTCTCTCTCTCTCTCTCTCTGCTTTTTTTTTTTTTTTTTTTTGAGATGGAGTCTTGCTCAGTTGCCCACGCAGACAAAACCTCTGCACACAGCACCCACAGCCTCCCGGGTTCAAGTGATTCTCCTGTCTTAGCCTCCCAAGTAGCTGGGATTACAGGCACCTGTCACCACACCTGGCTAATATTTTTTATTTTTAGTAGAGATGGGGTTTCATCATGTTGGCTAGGGTGGCCTCGAGCTTCTGACCACAAGTGATCTGTCCGCCTCAGCCTCCCAAAGTGCTGGGATTACAGGCATGAGTGAGCCACCGTGCCCAGTCCATGTTCTCTTAATTATACAGTGATGTTGTCTCTAGTCTCAAACTTCAAGGGGACAAAGACTAGCCACTTAAGAAAAGGCAAGCTGCTATAAACTAGAGTATAACACGACAATTTGGCTGTACCAAGTTACTTGGAAAAATCCAGATACCATGTTTACATTTAGTTAAAGGGGTTTAGGCAACTGCATAAACACAGATTTAACTTCCTTTTGTGTGAGAAATTAAAGTTCTGAGTCCATCAGACTTGTGGATGCAATCATAATAACAATAACAATATTTACTAGAGCTGAGTGCCGTACTGAATGCTTGACGGTGTGCTAATGCACTGCATCAGAAGCAGGTGCTATTAATACCGGGATTTTACTGATGAGGTAACTGAGTTCACCTGGAGAAAAATCTGTGAGAAAATGTATAATGGTGCTATGATCTGGCTCCAGACCTATGGTCTTAACTACTGGCTCTACCGGGTGTGGACTAGATGACAAACTAGATATGTCATAATCTCTCATATGTCCAACTGTATGACTGCTGATACTCAGTTATATGCAGAGGCAAAGCCTGCTGTGTCCCTCCTCCCTGGGTGGCAGTGGCAGGGAGCTTAACTTTCGCACAAACAGCAGATGCCTCCACTGTTGCAGAAGAACCCAGCCCCCTCCACCGCCTGACCCATCTTAACATTCAGTCACACCTGGGTTTTAAGCTTTCCTCTCAAACCATAGATACGTCCTGTCTACCTTTCCTAAACCACACTTCACCCTCCTGTAAGGTTTTGAGCTCCTCAAGAGCATCTTCCTCTTTCAGAAATGTCTCCCTGCCCCTGAACAGTCAGCACTTGAAACAACAGAATGAGCTCATGTCTTGTTCTAAATTCTGTCACTGCTACAAACTGTGTGAAATGTCACAGGGAGTAGGAGTCATATTTTGTGACCTGTAGTTAACTTTCTGTGCTGCAGGCAAGGCGCTGATTCTTATACACTGACTTTGGAACAAATGCCACAGGCCCTAATTGCAGGCTCCAAGCAGCTGAGATTCCATACTCGGGTTGCTAGAGGCAGAAGCCTTCCCACTTTCAGGACCCAGGCCCTCCCTTCCCCCACCCGGTGCCGCCCAGCAAGCTACACCCTGGCCTCAGAGCGGTCACAAAGGCGCAGTGTGTGTGCCGCGCTGACTCACAGTGGTTATGGACCCAGGCAAGGACCTTCTCAGAGGGGCCGAAGGGGCCCTCTCCCTCCTGGCCATTTTCCATGGGGAGCAGTGAGCAGCCAGGGGCCATGCCAGACTTCAAAAAGCAAGGGAAAAGTGAAAATGAAAGGCAGCAGGGGACTCAGAATTGCTTTTTCTTACTTCTTTGAGAATTATAGACAGTAGGAAGGACTCACCTTTTAGTTTGTCAGTTTGAGAGAGAAAGAGAGATGCATTTTAATTGAGAGGGAATTCACATAACATAAAACTAACCATTTTTTTATTGAGATGGGGGTTCACTATATTGCCCAGGCTGGTCTCAAACTCCTGGGCTCAAGCAATCCTCCTACCTTGGCCTCCCAAAGTGCTGGGACTACAGGCATGAGCCACCATGCCCTACCAAACTATTTTATTTTATTTTGAGACGGAGTTTTGCTCTTGCCACCCAGGCTGGAGTGCAATAGCATGATCTCGGCTTACTGCAACCTCCGCCTCCCACGTTTAAGTAATTCTCCTGCCTCAGCTTTTTTGAGTAGCTAGGATTATAGGCACTCGCCACCACACCCAGCTAATTTTTTTTATTTTTAGTAGAGATGGGGTTTCACTCTGTTGGCCAAGCTAGTTTCACACTCCTGATCTCAGGTGATCCACCTGCCCCAGCTCCCAAAGTGCTGGGATTACAGGTGTAAGCCACCGAGCCAGGCCAAACTAACCATTTTAAAGTGACCAGTTCTGTGGCACTTAGTGCATTCACAATATTGTGCAACCACTACCTTTGGTTCTAAAAAATTTTCACCCCAAAAGAAAATTTGAACCCATTCAACAATGATTCCCCATCTTTCCACCCACACTCGGCCCCTAGCGACCACCGATCTGCTTTCTGTCTCTACGGATTTACCAATTCAGGCTATTTCATATACATGGAATCATACAATATGTGATCGTCTGTGTCTGGCTTCCTTCTCTTGGCATAATCTTTCAACGTTCATCCCCGTTGGACAATATATCCAGTACTTCATTCTTGTTTATTACCTATTCATATCCATTGTATGAATATACCACAGTTGGTTTACTGATTCATTCACTGATAAATACTGGAGTTGTTTCCACCTTTTAGCGATTGAGAATAGCACTGCCATGAACATTTGAGTGAAAATATTTGAGGATCTGTTTATAATTTATTAGGTTTTGTATCTAGGAGTGGAGTTGCTGGGTCAGATGCTACTATTACTTTTTTAGATGGAGTCCTGCTCTGTCGCCCAGGCTGGAGTGCAATGGTGAGATCTTTGCTCACTGCAACTTCTGCCTCCCAGTTTCAAGCGATTCTCCTGCCTCAGCCTCCCGAGTAGCTGGGATTACAGGTGCCCACCACCACACCTGGCTAATTTTTCTGTTTTTAGTAGAGACAGGGTTTTACCATGTTGGCCAGGCTGGTTTCGAACTCCTGACCTCAGGTGATCTGCCCGCCTCGGCCTCCCAAAGTGCTAGGATTACAGGTGTGAGCCACCGCAACTGGCCCAGATGCTAATTTTGTATTTAACTTTTTGTGGCGCTATCCAACTGTTTCCCCTGTGGCTGCACCATTTTACATTTTCTCCAGCTATGTATGAGAGTCGTCCTCTTCTTAACGTGTACCAATCTGTCCCTTTTCCTCCTCCCTACCTTTTAGAAAGCCGGTTCCCCACAGACTTCCCATTCCCCTGGAGTAGAGGGTGGGAGAAATTGCATCTCTCCTAGAAAGACTATTCCAAGCCTCCATTCTTCCCTTTTGCACAAATAGGATACTGTGACCAGGAAGAGGCGGGGACAGGCTGCCACCTCACTGTGGTCACTAGGGTACACCTACTACAGCCCCTAACGTAACTCCATGAAACTACCCTCCTAGCGACCTCCAGCGCCTCGGTCCTCCCCCAGAACATCATATGAAGCTTTTAAACAGTCAAAGCTGAGCGCAGATAGGAAGCGGCTTGGCGTGGAAGGTGCCAGCCCTGGCTCAGCCCTGCAGGTGAATGTTTAACTTTCAGCTCAAGCTTAAGATCTCCGAAGACACCCATCGCCTCGTCCTGCCCAGTCCCCCCCTCTGCTGAAGGGCCTGCCTGTCCGGGCCTGGCTGGCAGCAGACATGAATGGAGAGGAAGGGCCTCCCGCTCCACCCGCTCTCGCCGGGGTTACTGCCGGTCACAGACCCGGGCCTTCAAGAGCTATTTACATTTACAACAGCCCAACAGCGCCTGACCACGCCGCAGCCAATCAGCGGCCCCCAAGCTTGTCTGATTCTGTCTGCTCCAATCAGGAGGCGCGGTCCTTCCAGCCTCTTGCTCTTGTGAATCACAGGTCGGCGGGAGCGGTTTTTTACTTTTCTGTCTTTTCTTTTTTTTTTTTCCGGGGAGTCGGCCTCGGGACTCTGCTCTCCTACCTCAGTCTGCCCTGCCCTGGAATGGGGAAAATGCGGACACGCCACTCAGTCCGGGCGCGAACAGTGCCCCAGAACTCAGAGTTTTCCAGACC
Source organism: Cacajao melanocephalus (assembly GCA_963573385.1). Taxonomy (NCBI): domain Eukaryota; kingdom Metazoa; phylum Chordata; class Mammalia; order Primates; family Pitheciidae; genus Cacajao; species Cacajao melanocephalus. The sequence goes on along the minus strand of CAUYLG010048351.1, from coordinate 3,935 downwards.
GGTGGAGATTGCGTTCCCTGCCCGCCGAGGTCCCATCGCTTCCCTGCTGGGGAGACGTGTGAAGCGCCTTAGCCGTCTCCACGGCCAGCCCCTCCCTCATAACCCAAGATCACCCCTGTGGGCCCTTAGTCCATAGCCGCCTTTGAGGTGGTGTAGAGCTTGCTAATCAGGACGGGCCGGTAGGCAGAGCTCATTTTTATTCCTGTCTGCAGTCGTGCAAAAACGCCTCTCATGGAAGAGGCAGAGCGCCAGGAGTCAGCAAAACACACTAAAGATTGGGCAGTCACAGGGGAGAACGTGAGTAAAAGCACAGGAACAGCAAAGCGTTCAGGAACGTTCGAGGCTGACACAACCGGCGCAGGAAGGTGGAGTGTGGTGGGTGAGCGGGAGGGAACAGTGGAGAGTTTACACTTGCTTCTGTAAGTGATAGGATATTATCGGATAAGCAGTCATCAGATATTTTCAAGCAGGAAAGGAAAATAATCTCGCTGTTTCACAAAGTTAACTCTCATGGCAACATAGTAGAGCAGCCGGGGGAGGGGGCGGGGGGGGCGATGAGATCAGTTGGGAGGCTATTGTTACCACTCCGGTGAGGTGTCATGGTACCTCAAAAGCTGGGATAGTCACGGTGGGAGTGGAAAGGAAGGGCACAAACTGGGAGGCTTTTGAGAGGAGAATTAGTAGCACTTTATTGATTGGATATGTGGGATGAATGAGGAGAGCAATCAGAAGACTGAGGTTTCTAGCCTGAGTGGCTAAAAGGACAGCACTTCCCCTACCTGAAATAGGTAGCAAAAAGGAGAGAGATAGAGAGAAGCAGAGAGATTTTGGAAAGGGAATAGTTCAGTTTTGACATGTGGCATTTGAATTGCAAGAAGTATATCCCTGTTTAAATAATACCCGGTAGACAGTTGGTAATTAGGATCTGGTGTCGGGAAGAGAAGTAGAGATGAGATCCAAAGGGTTTATACTGTAGCTGGAGAGAAAAATTGATGACCTAAGGAGAAATTATAGAAGAAGATTCAGGCAGAGTATGGTGGCTCATGCCTGTAATCCCAGCATTTTGGGAGGCTGAGGCAGGAGGATTGCTTAAGCCCAGAAGTTTGAGACCAGGCTGGGCAACATGAAGAGACTCCGTCTCTACAAAAAATGCAAAAATCAGCCGGGTGTGGTGATACATGCCTGTAATCCCAGCTATCTGGGAGGCTGAGGTGGGAGGATCACCTGAGCTTGGGGAGGTCAAGGCTGCAATGAGCTGAGATAGCATCACTGCACTCCAGCCTGGGCAACAGAGCAAGAGCAAGACCCTGTCTCAAAGAAAACAAGATTCAAGTACAGAATCTTGGGAAAATAGATGACACAGAGGCCAGATGTGGTAGCTCATGCCTGTAATCCCAGCACTTTGGAGGCCAAGGTGGGTGGATCACCTGAGGTCAGGAGTTCAAGACCAGCCTAGCCAACATGGTGAAACCCTGTCTCTACTAAATATCAGCCAGGCATGGTGGTGGTGGGCGCCTGTAATCCCATCTATTCAGGAAGCTAATGTAGGAGAATTGCTTGAACATGGGAAGCAGAGGTTGCAGTGAGCCGAGATTGTGCCACTGCACTCTAGCCTGGGCAATAGGGAGAGACTCTGTCTCAAAAAAAAAAAAAAAGGAGGACACAGAGCTAGCAAAACGAAGTATCAGAAAGATACGAAAAATTTTAAAAAAGCAAACTATGATACTATAATAGAAGAAAATAATTTCAGGAAGAGGAAGCAGGACATTATACAAAACAACAGGCATCCATTACGTAAATTATGAAACATTCATTTGTTAGAGTACTATACAGCCATTAAAATTATGTTGTAAAACTCTATAATTGCCATAAAGGGTTATTCAATGCATCGTTTTCCTCCCAATGCATTTTAGAAACACCCAGTTTAAAAAATAGTATATATGCCAGGCACAGTGGCTTAGGCCTATGATCCCAGCACTTTGGGAGGCCAAGACAGGCGGATCACCTGAGGTCAGAAGTTTGAGACCAGCCTAGCCAGCATGGTGAAACCCCATCTCTACTAAAAATACAAAAATTAGCCCGGCTTGGTAGTGCATGCCTGTAGTCCCACCTACTCAGGAGGCTGAAGCAGGAGAATCTTTTGAACTCAGGAGGCAGAGGTTGCAGTGAGCTGAGATTGCGCCACTGTACTCCAGCCTGTGTGACAGAGTGACACTGTCTCAAAAAAAAAAAGGCACGAAGAAACTTTTAGGATGAGGGAGCTGTTCTATATATTCATTGAGGTAATGATTACACAGCTCTGTACAATTATCCAACTCCTCAAACTATAGTGCATTAATTTTAACAAGAGGGGGACTATTGATGGTACCTACTTCATAGGGTTGGCTGGGGATTAAATGGCAGACCAGAGCACAGTGCCTGGAACACAAGAAAGGCTCAATCAGTAGAGAAGGGAAGGATGGGCCGGGCACAGTGGCTCACGCCTGTAATCCCAGCTCTTTGGGAGGCTGAGGTGGGTGGATTACCTGAGGTCAGGAGTTCGATATCAGCCTGACCAACATAGCAAGATCCCATCTCTAAAAATAATAAGAGTAAAAAAATTAGCCAAGCATGGTGGCACGTGCCTGAAGTCTTAGCTACTTGGGAGGCTAAGCTGGGAGGATTGCTTGAGCTCAGGAGTTCGAGGTTACAGGGAGCTATGATTGTGCCACTGCCCTCCAGCCTGGGTGATGGAGTAAGACCATGTTTCAAAAACAAAAAACAAAAAAAAGAAAATGCAAGTTAGACTAATGAACTATAGTGTAATGAAATACAAAAAATTCATTAATATGGTTTCAAATTCCCCAGTGCAACTAGCCTTTAAGATACTATACTTGTTGAGTTTTAGTGTAGTATCAAAGAAGAATATCCACAATTATCTATTGAAATCCTCCCCACTGCAGTGGGTCACACCAGTAATCCCAGCTCCTTGGGAGGCCAAAGTGAGTGGATCACTTGAGTCCAGGAATTCAAGATCAGCCTGGACAACATGGTGAAACTTCGTCTTTACCAAAATACAAAACTTAGTGTGGTGGCATGCGCATGTATTCCCAGCTACTTGGGAGGCTGACATGGGAGGATCCCTTGAGCCCAGGGAGTGGAGGTTTCAGCAAGCCAAGATTGGGCCACTGCACTGCAGCCTGGGTGACAGAGTGAGACCCCATCTCAAAAAAAAAAAAAAAAAAAAATCCTCCTCACTTTTCCAACCACATATTTGAATGAGATTAGATTTTCTTCATCTGTTTCAACCAAACAACATATGGCAATAGATATGAGAATCCAGCTGTCTTCTATTGTCAGACATTAAATAAATTAATAAAAATGTATTATAACTCTCATCTCACTAAATATTTGTTTGCTTTGGAAAATAGTTATTTTCCTTAAAAATTTGTTGTAATGTAATAGGGTTTTATTGTTATGTTGTCTGTTTTTTTAGAGACAGCATCTCGTTCTGTTGCTCAGTCTTGAGTGGACTGAACACAACTCACTGAAGCCTCGAGTTCCCAGGCCCCAGTGATCCTCCCACCTCAGCCTCCTAAGTTGCTGGACCACAGGTGTGTGCCACCACGCCTGGCTAATTAAAAAAATTTTTTTGTAGATATAAGATCTCACTGTGTTGCCCAGGCTGGTCTCAAACTCCTGGGCTCAAGCGATCTTCCCACCTTAGCCTCCCAAAGTGCTGTGATTACAGGTGTGAGCCGCCATGCTTGGCTGCTAGTATCGTTTGAAGCATTAAACATTTTATTTTTGATGCAGTCTAATTATCTATTTTTTATTTTGTTGCTTGTGCTTTTGGTGTCACATTAAAGCAGCCATTGTCTGTTTCAAGGTCACAAAGATTTACACTTAGTTTTCTTTTAAGAGTTTTATAGTTACAGCTCTTTACGTCTTTGATC
>CAUYLG010048350.1:0-23358 GCA_963573385.1 Cacajao melanocephalus | reverse complement strand
CACGCGCGTGCACGAACTTTAAAGTCCGAGGGCCCTAGAGCTCTTTGCTTCCTGAGGGGTAAAACGGAGGACCCCTTACTGGGTTTTCCCAAGTGTCAGGCTCTTCTGCATTATCTCATTTGGTACCCACAGCCACCCTGGGAGGGAGGCGCTAGCATTCTCATCTGCAGAGAGGGCCACAGAGGCGAACTGGATTTGTTACTTGCTTAGGATTTGTGCATTTCTTAGGGAAGGTCCTACTGGCTTTGGCTATCTTTCAACAGTGGGTTTGAGACTGAGGCTGGGGCCACGGGAGAGGCTGGAAAACCTTGCCAGGTGCCCTGGAAAGCATGCATATGTGCACAGCATTTGCTAAGAGAATGAGCTCTCCCCAGACACCAGGATAAAGCTGTGAGATCACCAGCACATCCCGTGTACACCTGTGGAGACAGGCTCAGAGGAATCTGCCCACTCACACTGCAAGTCAACTTTTTGGCATAGTCACTGTGCCAAAAAGGATTTAAATAATCAATTCTTCCTTTTCTATATAAACGGCACCTCCAGGTAATCAAATGGTTGATGATTGGAAGTGTCTATTTCTGCTTAAAAATGTAGAATTCGGAATGATAGACTAGAAATTCATTGTTCCATGCCTGATGGAGTAATGGAACCAGGCATTGGGCAACTATGGCTGATCACATCACACAGAGACAGATGAGCAGGCAGTATGAGCCTCTAGGTGGAAGAACATGGCACCACCCATGGAACAGTCTTGCCCAAAACTCTAGCCTGAATCTGAACAAGTCCCTAGGTTCAACCAGGTTACGGAGGCTACAGGGGACAGAGGAACATGTTAAGTGGCACCACTGGGATGTAGTCAGCAAATTTCAGACATGGGACATTCTGTAGATAAACAGCTGGTCTCTTCTACAAATAAAATGCAAGAAAAAAGGGAGACAAACGATAAACAAGTAAATAAATGCAGGGAGAGGGAATCTCTAGAGTAAAGCAGATTGGGAGACATGTCAACCAGTCACCATGTCTAGATCTCATTAGGACTCTGATCTAAACAAACTGTAAAGCAAACTCACAAATCAAACAAATGAAAAACATTATGAAACAATCAGAAAATTCAAATAGATCCCTGAGAATCACCTTTCTGGGGCCTAGTGATCTGTTTTGAACTGATGCTCCCAGATGGGATTCTTAGGCTCAGACAGCTCTGAGACTCTGGGTAAAATGGGAACTGTCCTCAAGGCAGTGCTATCTGCCTGACTCCTGCTCCTTGAGCTCCTAGAGGACAGACACGTGCTGGAGAAGTCAGTTTGTGGGAGGAGAAAGGGAGCAGGGAGACACGTTTTCTCTTTTCTGTTCTCTGCCCTCCAGGTCACTTTTTTTTTTTTTTTTCAAGTACATGCGTCTTATAGGTAGCCAGGATCCGTCTGCCCAGAACCCAGTGTTTAAAATTAGGCCTCTTGAACCAGGGGCTGCTGTGATCCTGCTTCCTGGGAAACAGTGTAAACAGCAAGCTTTTGTCACTGGGACACAAAGCGTGTACTTGAATCTGGAGTGGCTCAGGATGGCTGAGGTCCCATTGTCTCTGAGGACAAGCCTGCCTTGGTGGTTCGGCCCCATCGAAATGCAGTGTTCTGCCCATGCCCACAGTGCTGGGTGCTGGACTCAGGAATGGCTCTCTGATGTGGAGCCTGCATCTCTTCTTAAGACAGTCTTTTCATTTCGAAGATGGAGATATGGAGTCCCCTGAGCCCCACCCAAGGTCAAACAGCAAGTTATTATTATTATTCCATAGATATGGGCCTTACAAAATCTTTATTTAAAATTATTTGTCTTCATTTTAACAGGTTAAATCACATCCATGGCAAAATATTTAAAACTACTCAAGGGTCTGATCTGTGACAAGTGACTTCTTTCCATGCCTACCCCCAGTCACCTCATTCTCTATTCCAGGAACTGATGTTATCAGTTTCTCGCATGTCCCTCCAGAGATGGTCTGGCCAGGCTTTCTCAGTGGGCTTTCACAAGAGAGCTAGGTCTCAATGCCCCATGGCATCTGTGGTGTGTAAGGAGTTAGTTTATCTCCTCTGCATCCCAATGGTACCAGGTCTGTGCTATCCTTGGGCAAACTGAGTATTAGACCCTCATGTCATTTTCTCTGTTCTGTGGTTAGACCCTGACCCCTAGCTGCTCCGTTCAACAAATTGTTCCATACCTCTCTTTTTCTCTTCTGTTATCTAGGAGATGACTTACTATGAGTACATAAAGAGCTGCCTCTTTGTTGCAGCTATGTGGTATCCACTGCATGCATGGATGTAATTCACTGATCTGCTTCTTCTAATAGGCATGGAGGTTGTTTCCTGCCTTTGGCTTCTATTCACATACTTCAGTGGACATTCTCATGCACGTATGTGCGGGCACCAGTGAGACAAATTCCTGGAGGAATAGGACCTTACTAATTTGTGTCAGAGCTGAACCCAGTGCCAAAGCTTATAGGAGCAAGGACAAAAAAGCTATTGCAGCCAGTCTAGGAAGAGCCTGGTTTAAGACATCTCATTTGCATCCTAGATACGCAAACAATCTGGAAGTTAGGGGAGGGAACAGGAATTCCAGATGTTCAAGGAGGGGAATGAACAGTTATTGTGGGCCTGCTACATGTTAGACACTTTTTTTTTTTTTTTTTTTTTAAGACTCAGTCTCACTCTTGTCTGCCAGACTGGTAGCAATAGTGTGATCTTGGCTCACTGCAACCTCTGCCCCCTGGGTTCAAGTGATTCTCCTGCCTCAGCCTCCCAAGTAGATGGGATTACAGGTGCCTGTCACCATACCCGACTAATTTTTGTATTTTTAGTAGAGACTGGGTTTCACCATGTTGGCCAGGCTGGCCTCGAACTCCTGACCTCAGGTGATCCACTTTACCTCGGCCTCCCAGAGTGCTGAGATTACAGGCATGAGCCACAGTGCCTGGCCACATTTTCTGTTGACTTAAATAACTCCAGCAGAAGCTCTGTGAGGTGGGTACCTATTCCCATTTTACTACAGAAGCTCAGAGAGGTTAAGTCATTTGTCTGGGAGCACACAGTGAGGAAATGGCAAAACTGGGATAAATGAGTCTGAATTCAATGCCTGTGCCCTTTTTGCTCCACCACCTGATGGCTTGCAAATATTTCCAGAATGGCCAAGGGTCAGGGCTGGCACGTTGCCCATCTCCAGAGAGTGTAATTCACATCGCCGTCTGTGTGCTCAGCACCCCAAGGCACTGTGCAGTGCACAGTGTATGAGGTTGCACATGGCAACCCCGAGAGCATGCCACATTCTGCTCTCAACAGCAAAAATCAATAAACACGGTTGTGGCCCTTTAAAGCATGCAACAGCAAAGTAGTTGATTTGTGAATTCTCTCATTTGATCATTGAGAAGTTATTAGTAGAAACTAAAAGGATCAAAGTTGAAAGTCTGTTCTCTCTTCAGTCATTGCAATTTAAAGGTACCCTATGATCAAGGAGGATGATAAGACTGACTCTGTTGGGTAAGGCTTCTTGGAGGAGGCAATTGGGCTGGGCTCTGAAGGATGAGTAGGAGTTTGCCAGATGAGAGAGGAGTGAAGTGGGGAGTGAGGGTTAAGGAAGAGCATTTCAGGTGTGGAGGATGGCCCGCAGAAGGCACAGGGTGTGAAGCAAGCGGAGTCATCGGGGACTGCGAGTGGTTCCCTATGACATGGATGCAGGGAGTGAGGGAGGAAGTGGCGGGTAGGGCTGGTGGCTGGAAAGGCAGGTCGGGGGGCCCTTGGAGGGACTCAGACCTCATGGAAACATGTGCCTGTGTGTGCAGGAGACAAAGAAGGAATCCTGGATCCCCTACCTGAGTGTCAATCCTGATCCTGACTGTGCAACCTTGGGCAAGGCCTCTTCATCTGCACACTGGGGGATAAAAAGGGCTGTGATAAGATCCAGCAAAGGAGTCCTTGGTTGGGATCATGTGTGCAGAGGTTCAAGCACACAGGTCACTCAGTTGTCCTTAGCAATGTGTATGCATCTCATTTGCCATGACCTGCCCACCTGGGAACTCCCGGGAGTGGAAAGTGGCATGGTGGGGCCAAGGGAAGGACAGGCTGGGGCTGGCTTAGCTGGTCTGGCTTCTGCTGAGCTGGGTATGCAGGCTGCTGGGAGTCTCCTTCCCACCCTCCCTGGGTGGCTCAGCCCACTACCCACTGCAGTGGGGGTGGGGTGGGGAGGTGGGGACAAGAATGAGGAAGCCTGGCATTGAGCGCCTAACGTGAGCCAGGCCTGTGCCCAGCCCTTTATTCACATTGTCTTGTTTAACTCTCAGCAAATCATGGGAATAATCCCATGTCACAGATGAGGAAAATATGGACCCAGGTTGCACAGGGTAAAAGGTTTCATGCCATGGCCATCTTCTCTGGAGTCTGAGTTCTTTCTGTTCTTCATTGAACCATCAGTTTCGTTGTCTCCACTCAGGCTCAGGAGAAAATGGAGGCAGGGGCGAGGGTTTACAGCCCCCCTTGATTTAGGTGCCTTCCAAGCTTGAGGTAAAGGTAGGACCTGGGGTTATCTCCATCAGCCTCTTGAACTTTATGCTCTAGCACTTTCCTACTTCAGGCCTCCATACCTTTGCATATTCTGTTCCCTATACCTGGAATGTTCTGACTCCTCTCTGTCTACCTGGCAAACTCCTATTCATCCCATCAATACCCAGATTAACCAGCAGGTTCTCCTGAAGCTGTCCCTGACTTTGCCCTAGGCAGCAGCAATCCCTCCTTCCTCTGACCCACCTGTGCCCCTTGTAGCATCTTTCTACTATGTCCCCTTTACCATGGGTTGTGATTACACAGAGGCTTGTCTGTCTTCCCAGTTAGATGATTAACAGTATCAGGGCAGAGACTGTTCTTGTTTATCTCTGGACCCTTAGTCCTTATAGGGTCCAGGACATAGTAGGTGCTCAGGAAAGCCTGGTGGATTTTTTTTTTTTTCTTGAGACAGAGCCTTACTCTGTCACCCAGGCTGGAGTGCAGTGGTGCGCCCGGCGCCTGGTGGAATTTAATTGCAGCCTGTTTGATTTGTGTAACTAGGTATTGTGCGTTGAGCCAGGGCTTTGTGCAGCACCATTCTAAACACTTCTCACACATTTAGTTCTCACAACATCCTGATGAGGTTGGGCCATTATTGCCACTTCCCTGAAGAGGAAGTTCAGGCTCAGAGAGGTTAAGTAGCCAGGTCAAAGCCTCACAGCCAGGAAGCAGCATAGCCAGACCTCATCTAGTATGGAGTCCCCGGTCCTGACTTCCATATCGCTATTCCCCAAACTTGCACGAGGTGATTCAAACTGGTACTTGGCTAACTTTAAAAAAATATTATTTTATTTTAATGTGTATTAGAAAAAAAAATATTGTGTGAAATCCATGTGTTCCTGTAAACTTTTATTCTTATAATTTCAGTATTCATCTTTAGTATTAAGACTATATTTACTCTTTCACTTAAACTTTCAAAATAGTTACATATTTTGGAGGCTGGGCACTGTAGATCATGCCTGTGAACCCTGCACTTTGGGAGGCCAGAGGGTGGATCATCTGAGGTCAGGAGTTTGAGACCAGCCTGGTCAACATGGCAAAACCCTGTGTCTACTAAAAATACAAAGATTAGCTGGGCGTGCTTGCGTGCATCTGTGATCCCAGCTACTCAGGAGGCTGAGGCAGGAGAATTGCTTGAATCTGGGAGGCGGAGGTTGCAGTGAACTGAGATCGTGCCACTCCCCTCCAGCCTGGACAACAGAGTGAGAGTCTCAAAAAAAAAAAGTTACATATTTATGTTCATGTGGATTAGAAAACATATGTAACCTGTGCATCAAACCATGACCTTTGGCTATGATATAATTTCCTCTTAAAAAATAAAGTTAGGCCAGGTGCAGTGGCTCTCACCTATAATCCCAGCATTTTGGGAGGGTGAGGCTGGAGGACTGCTTGAGCCCACGAGTTTGAGACCAGCTGGGCAACACAGCAAAATCCTATTTTCCACAAAAAGTCAATAAAAAAATACATAAAGTTAGCTGGGTGCCATGGGTCGTGCTTGTGACCCCAGATACTTGGAAGACTGAGGCGGGAGGATTGCTTGAGCCCACTGCGCTTCAGCCTGAGCCACAGAGCAAGAACCTGAGGCTGAAAACAGAACAATAAAAACCACTCCAGTGTTACCAGAGTCGGGGGGCGGCGGGCTCTTGCCCAGGCCCCATTGGAAGAAGTAGACCGAGTGGGGCCTGAACCGGGATCGCAGGCTGTCCTGGCTCCAACTTTCCTGCTACCCGACACCCATCCACTCTGCACCCAGCAGCTACAGTGACCTTCTAAAATGTAAGTCAAATTCTGTTCCTCTCTAGTGAACCCCCCCAATGGCTTCCTGTTGCATTGAAAAAGGAAAACCTGGCCTGCCCACTGCTCCAACTTCATTTTTTCTCCTTCTTCTTTGGCCATGAGGCAGGAACCATGTTGGCTCATTCTCTTTCCAGATCTTCAGGCAGACGGTTCGTCCTCAGCCACCTCCACAGAGAGGCTGCCTCCCCACACCAACCACCCAATCAGAAGTTCTTCTAAGTATTCACAATCACTTCACCTTGTTTAATTTACATGAGCAGCGCCTCTAACATCATGTAGATCTTTCTTTCCTTCTCTCTTTCTTTCTTCTTTCTTTCTTTCTCTCTCTCTTTCTCTTTCTTTCTTCTTTCTTTCTCTTTCTTTCTTCTTTCTTTTTCTCTTTCTCTCTCTCTTTCTCTCCCTCCCTCCTTTCCCTCCTTCCTTCTCTTCCTATGTATTTTTGTTATTCTATTAGAGCAAGTACTTTTTCTTGTCACTGCTGTGTCCTCAGAACAGTGCCCGGCACATAGTAGGTGTTCAATAGATTTCTGTGGGACACATTCATGTGTAAGTGATGCTGAGGGGCTGGGGAATGGGCTTGCGCTCCGGCATCCACAACTGTGAGGTGAGCTTCTCCGAAAACAGCTGAGAGATGCGAGGTTCTCCAGCTGAGCAGGCCCGGCAGCTGAAACCAAAAATGCAGATGGGATTAGTCACCCTTCGAGCCTGGTAACGCTGGCACTGAACGAACTCCCCATCCAAACACATCACAACACTGTGGGCCCCGGTGTCGCCAGGGCCCCAGGTGGCAGCTCTGGCATTTGGGAGCTGGCAGCGGCCTGGCAGGGTGAGCACTGGGGGTGGGGGCACAGGTGGGCAAGGAACGAGGTAGGCCGAGGGCCACAGATGGTGCTCCCTGGACTGAGGACAGGCGATGCGGGAGAAACTGGAGGCTTCTGAGGACAAAGCAAACCTTAAGGCAAGTAGTCTTGAAGGACAAACTCAAAGCTGTTGAAAAATAAAAATTCCACTCATAAACCAAAGCAGACCACTCGATTGTGAAATCAATTTCTGTGACACTTGGCGTGCTTGAAAGGGGAAATTCTCTATTTTCTTTCTTGTTTTATAACAGCTTTATTGAAATATAATCACATACCGTATACTTCACCCATGCAAAATGGACAATTCGTGGTTTTCAGCATATTCACAGTTGTGCAACCATCACCGCAATCAGTTTGAGATTTTCTTCACCCCAGAAAGAAATCCCCTACCCCATCAGTGGCCACTGCCCTTCCCCCTCACCACCAGTGTAAAAAACCGATAATCCAATGTCTGTCGCCATAGTTTTGTCTACTCTGGACATTTTATATACATGGAATCATACAAGATGCGACCAGCTTAATGTTCCCAAGGTCAGTGATGTCATAGCACATATCAGCACTGTAGTCCTTTTTAGGGCCAAATAATATTCCCTCATTATATGAATAAACTACATTTTATTTATTCATTCTTTGGTTGATGGACATTTGGGTTGTTTCTTTTTTTTTTTTTTGCTATAATGAGAATGTTGCTGTGAACATTTGTGAGTGTACATGTTTTTGTGTGGCTGTATATTTTTATTTCTCCTGAGTATATACCTAGTATATTTCTAGGAGTAGAAATCTATTTTCTTTTCTTTGTTTTTTTTTTTTTTTTTTTTTTTTGTGATGGAGTGTTGCTTTGTTGCCCAGGCTGGAGTGCAATGGCAGGATCTTGGCTCACTGCAATCTCTGTCTCCTGGGTTCAAGTGATTCCCCTGCCTCAGCCTCCCGAGTAGCTGGGATCACAGGCATGTGCCACCACGCCTGCCTAATTTTTGTATTTTTGCTAGAGATGGCTTTTCACCGTGTTGGCCAGGCTGGTCTCAAACTCCTGACCTCAACTGATCTGCCTGCCTAGGCCTCCCAAAGTGCTGGGATTACAGACATGAGCCACCATGCCTGGCCATTGTTTTCTTTTAAAAAGAAAAAAAAAATTCCCCAAGTCAACATATGTACAGGTTGGAGTGAATTTAAGATGTCAGTTGCAGTTGCAATAGCACAAATGAACTTCACAAGTGTGGGAGCCACAGCTGTGCCTAGCACATCCTGGAAGCTCAATGAATATTTTTGAACAAATGCCCAAATGCTCACTCATTCTGTTGTCCCGAGTGAAAAGGCCCAGGAGATAGAAATGTGATAAAAATGCCACTTGAATGTAATTGATTGTTTTGGGTTTCCTAGATAAAGATGGGGAAGCACCCCCAGCCCTAGCCCCTGCATTTAAGGAACTCAGTCTAGAGAGAAATGCAGACAAGTAAACCCAGCACCAGGACACAGGAAGGACAGCAGGGACTCTTTTCTGTCCGCCTCACTTTCGGCATTCCCTTCTTGAGCTGATGGCACTTCCCCTAAATTCCCGGTGTGGGCTGTCTCTTGTCCCCATGGGAGAAGCCCCAGGAGGAAGAGAAAGCTCCATCTTCTGGAGGATGTTGGCCTGTACTTGGGACACACCTGCTCCTATCTTTTTGTGTGATACTGAGGACCTATTCATCTCTTTTATGGAATAAAGAGCACCTTGCCAATTGCTTTTTTCTGATTGTCAACATACTTCCATGTATTTTTTTTTTTTGAGATGGAGTCTCACTCTGTTGCCCAGGCTGGAGTGCAGTGGCGCGATCTCAGCTCACTACAACCTCTACCTCCTAAGTTCAAACGATTATCCTGCCTTAGCCTCCTGAGTAGCTGGGATTATAGGTGCATGCTACCATGCCTGGCTAATTTTTGTATCTTTAGTAGAGACAGGGTTTTTCCATGTTGGCCACGCTGGTCTCAAACTCCTGACCTCAGGTGATCCACCCACCTTGGCCTCCCAAAGTGCTGGGATTACAGGCGTGAGCCACCGTGCCTGGCCACTTCCACATATTTTCATTGTACTCCTAAGTACATCCGAACTGCACTGGGTGCCTCGAGTTCTGAGATGAACAAAGAGAGTCCCTATCTACCTGGACTTCCCAGGCCGGTGGGCACGACAGAGGGTCCACAAGCAGGCCTGAGTGCCCTTGGAGGAATCTGTTTGAAAACATACAACCCTGTGTGTTTTACTGACTTATCAGACACATTCCTACATCACTTCCTGGTGTGCTTTTTGTTTGTAGAGTTTTAATGTGTATCTTTATTTATTTATTTACTTTTGAGACAGAGTCTCACTCTGTTGCCCAGGCTAGAGTGCAGTGGCATGATCTTGGCTCACTGCAACCTCCACCTCCCGGGTTCAAGCAATTCTCTTGCCTCAGCCTCCTGAGTAGCTGGGATTACAGACATCTGCCACCATGCCCGGCCAATTTTTGTATTTTTAGTAGAGACCAGATTTCACCATGTTGCCCAGGCTGGTCTTGAACTCTAGACTTCAAGTGATTTGCCCATCTCAGCCTCCCAAAGTGCTGGATTACAGGCATAAGCCATCGTGCCCAGCCATTTATTTTTAAAGAATACATTTGCTTGTTCATCCACAAGTTTTTATTGAGTGTCAAGTCCTCAGAGGGACACAGAGAGAAGTTAAAGTTTCCCTTGACCCTCGAGTGCCTCATATCCTAGCAAGACAGTCAGATACAGATAAACGAGAGCCCTCTCTGTGTTGTAATGGGGGACCCCACAGGGCATAGTACCTTTATTCTCTCTCACATATAATTTTCTCATTCAGAATCTACAAATACACAACTATATTACTTTAGTCACAGATCTGGCATATATTCTGTTCTCATGTGAGTTATCCGTAATCTTATCATTTTCACTTTTCAATGTTACACTTACATTTTTGCACCCAAAAATGAGCTATTTTGTATCTTTTTACTTTGTTATTGAGCTTCCTTTTTAAAAAAATATTATATCCTTTTAAAAAGGTACTTTTTTCTTGTGATTTTAATAGTAGTACGTTTCCAATGGAGAAAATTTAGCAAATATAGAAAAAAAGCTATGTAAATAAAGACCACTCGTAACCTCACACCACCCAGAGACATCGACTGTTGCTCTCTTTCCTTCTAATCTTCCTTCTAGGCCGTCTGTTATGTTATGTGTATTCTTATGAAGACACATGTCGTCTAAGATGGTGTTCAAGTCTAATGATCTTGGTAGGGTCCAGGTGTCCTAGCAGAGGGAAGCAATTTTATAACACACCTCCCTTCCAGAGGGAGCCTCAATTTACTCCTCTCTGGGTCACTAACTCACTCCAGAGCAGCCACTAAATGTGGGAGCCCAGGTCACTGGTCAGCCAGTGGTGGAGAGGGTTTCTGGAACGGCCCAGGAAAGGTTCCTAGCCTGAGCCCACGGTTGGGGAGTCTAAGCTCTTGAGCCCCACCCCTAGGAGGGTGAGGAGGTGGGGAGAGCAAGGGAATTACCGTTGGGACAGCCAGTGTCTTTCCCCACCCCACCCCCCACCCCGTCCCTCGAGGTTCTAAATAAGGGCCCTGGATCTGCTGTGTCAAGCGACAGCTGAGAATCCCTGTGGCTCGGTGTCCCTGCATCCACTGCCAGAGTCACTGGGGGATGGGGGTGGGAATTGGGGTGCTAAGGAGCGAAGATCCAGCACCCAACCTTTACCAGTGCCCCTGACAGCCTTGCTGAGCAAAGGAACTTCTCAGAGAATAAAAAAGAAAGGCCCTCGGAATGTTACACCCAGCCTGTGAAACAGGAGTCCTGCTTCTGTCCATGGAGTGGCGGTGTAACAGTCACCGTTTTTTCGCCAAGGTAGGAAAGAAAGACCAACCATGAGAGTTTTGGTGCTGACTATTCCTGCAGAACCTTCACGACAGCTCTACACAGAGAGGAGCCCTGCACATAAAACCAGGCCAGGGCGGCATCCTCCAGCACAGGGGCTTCACGCCCCACGTGCAGATGCACACGTGTGTGTGTGTGTGTGTGTGCACATGTATGTGTGTGGGGAGCCAGAGGGTGGAGTGCAGCGGCTGGACACGCAGACTCGAGATCCACTGCCTGGGTCTGAATCCCGCTTCTCATCTGTGTGCCCTCAGGCAAGTGGCCGCGCCTCTCTGTGTCTGTTTGCTTCTGTGAAATAGTGGAGGGGTAAATAGTCTCTCCCTCATCATTCATGCCACAGTGCTGGTATAGGTGTCACTCCAGTGCCTGGCACAGAGCAAAAGCTTTTAGAATGGAACAAACTATTGGGGAAACTGAGTCAAGATTACCAGATGAAGTGACTATGACTTTAGGCAGGGGAGAGGCCATGTGGACCAAGAGGCTGTTTGGAGAAGGTCACATCAGAATTGTTCTGGAACTCTCCTGCCTACAAGCCTTTGGTGGCTCCTCTGCTGTCTTCCGAGCAGCCTGGAGGGGGTTTGTGGGTTGCCTCCAGGGCTTGCAAAGCTCCCTGTGAGCTGGAACCCACCCACCTCTGAGGTTTGCCTCTGTGACCCTCCTCTGTTCCCACCTTCCCCACTGCAGCCTGCATCCCTTCCTGCAAGTGGATCAGCCCCAATCCCTGGAGCTGTGTTGACAACTTTATCTCCCTCCCACCTAGGCCTGCCTCACAGCTCTTCCTCCAAAATATATGCTGGCCCGGCTGCTGCCCACCCCTCCACACCCACCCCTCAGGACCGCCCAGTTCTCTTGCCTGCCCTCGAGTCCCTGCTCGGTTTCCACCCTTTGTTACATAGCAGCCAGAGGGGTCCTTTGAAAGGATGGCTCTGAGAGTGCTGCCTCCCATCACGCCTGGGGGACACCCCCAATACCTTGCCAGTGCACCAGCCCCCAGCTGCTCAGGCCCTGCTGGCCCCTCCCCTGCCACTCCTTGCTTTACCCATGCAGGCCTCCAGTCCATGCCTCGCAGAGCTTGGGCACCTGCCCCATAGGGCAAGCACCTCCCCCAGGTCTCTGCCCAAATTCACCTCCTCAGAGAGGCCTTCCCTGGATTCCCCAACTGGCCCCCATACACACAAACACACACACATGCACACACACATACATTCACAAATACACATAGATATACACACACACACATACACATACAAAAATACACATAGTTATACACACAAACACACTTATACATACACAGTCCACATACACAATATTTATGCTGTCATACAGCTTACACTTTAGAGAGATGAATAATATTGTAAAGTTTATAAATAAGTGATTTGTTCATTTCATATATAAAATTAAAAGAGAATATAATTTCGGGTGGAAATAAGCACTTTTAAAAGCTACGGAGGTGGCCGGGTGTGGTGGCTCACACCTGTAATCCCAGAACTTTGGGAGGCCAAGATGAGCGGATCACCTAGAGCAGGAGTTCAAGACCAGCCTGACCAACAAGGTGAAACCTCGTCTTTATCAAAAACACAAACATTGGCTGGGTGTGGTAGTGGGCACCTGTAATCCCAGCTACTCAGGAGACTGAGGCAGGAGAATCACTTGAACCTGGGAGTGGAGGTTGCAGTGACCCAAGATCACACGACTGCACTACAGCCTGGGCAACAGAGCACAACTCTGTCTCAAAAAAAAAAAATGCTAAGGGGGGAAGCAGTAAAGAGACCAGGGTGTATATGTTGTGTACACACACACACACACACGTGCACACACACACACACACCCATGTGCACACACACACAGCCTAGTTTCCTCTTCATCTGTTTCCATAGTTTTTTTCAAAGTGCTTATTTCTACCTGAAATTATATTTTCTGATAATTTTATTTATGAAATATATAAATCAATTATTTCTAAGCTTCACAATATTGTCTGTCTCACTAAATGACAGCACAAATATCGTCTGCAGAAGAAATAGAAGGAAAAAGGAAGGAAAAAGGAAGGGAGGGAGGGAGGGGGGGTTTATTGGAAGCAATTATCATTCTTACACAGTTGATGTAAGCCCCAAGAGGTTTCTATGACCAAATTCTAGTACAGATTTTTATTTCACTTCTTTCACTGAAAATGTTTGGACATTGGCCTATAAGCTGCAAAACAACAAATTCAGCTTCAGTCTTTCAAATAGATTCCACGATGACAAGTCCTCTCCTAAGGAAAAAAAAACCAACATTTCAGAGTGTTTCAGTGAGGGGTCAAAGATCAGACACAAGAGGCTTGAGATGAGATTTGTCTTTTTTAGTCTTTCTCAGAGGCAAGAAAAAAAATGTAACTGCCTCTCTATTTGGATGTAAGCTCTCCTAATCTTCTCCCTCATGAACATTGTCCTATCCCTGTCCTTGGGCTGAGATGGTCCATCCACCTGAACCTGAACAGACTAAGAGGGATACTGACTTCGAAATCAAGGTCATGGTGGACGGCTGTCCGAGACCTGGCGTCAGGAGATCTGCTCTGAGGTTCTAGCGCTAGCTCTACGGCTTGCTCCCTGTGTGTCCCCTGGCGTCCACTGGCTCCCAGTGTCTGCGCATTCAAGCAGACGTTGTGATATGCTGGCCTTGTGATATTTACAAGGATGAAATAAAGATGAAAACTTGAGAAGGGCTTTGTAAATGGCAGAGCCCAATACAAAAATGTTAGATGTCACTATAAATCTTAATCTTTGTTCCTGTGGATATTTGCTGAATGAGTCACAATAGACATTGAAAAATTACACAGAGGAGTGGTATGAAGAGGTAAGAAGGTCCCTGTAGCCCCCTCTGTTACCCTAGATTTTCTCCCTGACCCAGTACTTGTAGCTGTAACGTAAAACAACGGTGTTAGCACCCAGGGCTTGTGTTCCAACATTTGACCAGTGGTGATTTCCCTATCAAGATGATTTATTTCCTGCTTTCTGCTTCACACTTGGGCTCTTGATGCTGAACGGGCATCTGAAGTGCTGTGGAATCCCTGGCTTTCCCCATCTCTCCCCTGCACTGGTACATTTACACACTCAGGGGAGAAGGCACAGAGAAAAGATGGAAAAGACGAAGGGAGACCCCAAAGCCAAACTCACAAACTCAATCTGGGTCCTCAGAGCTTTGAGGCAGGAGATCTAGTCCTATTATCCCATAGACAGAGTGAAATTCCAGGAAGCAGAGAAGCCAAAGGAATTCTCGGCAAGTTTCCCATTCCCACCCAGCACAAAGGGCGATCACCCTCACTCTGCAATATGTGTGTCTCTAAACCCCTACCACTTCACATTTATAAAATCTAGTCACTCACCAACTTCCTTTCCCAGAATTGCTTAGAAACAAAACCTTATCCCAACATGAGTTTTTTCCCTGGCCATTTCTCCCCTCCAGTATAGAACAGAGCTCTGAACCACGTGTTGTGTTTAAGAAACCGGGTTCTGGATTGAAAGCCTCATTTTGATACTAGCTTTGGTAATTTGGGCATATTAATTGATAAGTGCTCCTCTTTCCTAACCTATAATCAAAGATCACTAGGAGTAATAAACTATTTAAGACAAGTCTGGCAGGTAGTAGATGCTCACTAAATGTAGGCTATTATTATTAACTATATACCACTCTTAGCTATATTAACTATATACACTCTCTCAGGCTGGCAAGGCACCCCAGAGGTATAGAACTAGAAAAATAGATTTCTCTCTAATCAAAGAGAGAAGCAAGGCCTGTTCCTTACAAGCTTCCTTTCTCAGATACACCCTGAGCTGCCTAAGTTAATTCCATGCACGGCCACAGAGAGTCCAGGCCTAGAGTTGGATCCTGTGTTTGATTGTGGTTCTGTCTTAGCCCTACGGCCTTAGGTCTCTTCTCTGCTGCTTGGTTTTCTTTGCAGTAGAAAGGATTGGGTTAGATATCAACAGTGGTTCCTGATGTCTGGCACATCCCTGACAAATTAAACCAGAAGATCTGAGGTTGAGATTCAAGCGGACTTCTTATAGCTCCCTAAGTGATTTCAATGTTCAGCCAAGGTTGAGAACTGCTAGTTTAGAAGATTGGTGGTTTTCAACTCTGGTACATGAGAACTATCTAAGAAACTTTTATAAAAAATACAGAAGCTAGAGTCTTAGCTTAGGACAATTAAAATAGAAATCCCTGAGGGTTGGTCCCAGACATGGTATCTTTCGAAGCTCCCTGGGTGATTCTAATGTGTAGCCAGATTGCAAACCCTCAGGTTTAATGATCTTCAAGACTCCTCCTTCATCTATGTAAGGTTCTAAGCTTGTATGAGTCTGTATTTGTGGAGCTCCGAGCACGTGTATCATCTTCTCTGGAAGCTGGCCGCACCAACACTCTCTGACTCTGAGAAATGAAATGATTATTCCCGCCCCCAACATTTATTTTCTCTGGGCTTTGGGTATTAACAACCAAGAAGGACTCCCCTATTTACAATCCATAGAAAAGTCACCCTAGACTTGACCTCAGTCCCATTATAACACATCAAGTCAGTATTCTTAACCTTTTTGGTTACACAGACCCCCTTTGAAACATCATGAAAACTATAAGTCATCTCATAAGGAGGATCTTACACGTACATCAAACTGAGCATACAATTTTCATGGATCCCTGAACCCCTGATACAAAGATAATTCTATTCTATTTCACTGTAATATAAAAGTCAAAAATTTACATAACCCAGAAAAGCAGAAATTGCAACATAGTAGAAATAGACCAGAGTGAGAGTTAGTTCTAATCCTGGTTTCACTACTCATCAATCAACATTTAGGAGTCACTGAATCACTAGATGGCTGAGTTTACTCATATGTCCGGTTAAGAATTGTACAATCATGCCACCACATAGCAATGTTTTGGTCAACTACAGATCATATATGATGGTGGTTCCATAAGATTATAATACTGTTTTTACTGTACCTTTGCTATATTGATATGTTAAGACACACAAATACTTACCATTGTGTTGCTATTGCCTACAGTATTCAGTATAATAACCTGCTGTACAGATCTCTAGCCTAGGAGCAGTAGGCTATACCATACAGCCTAGGTGTGTCATAGGCTCTGCCACCTTGGTTTGTGTACGTACATTCTGTGATGTTCACATACGACAAAATCACCTAATGACACACTGCTCGGAATATGTCTCCATCATTAAGTGATACATGACTGGTACCTGCTCTATCAGTCTTACCCCTTTTAGAATAAAGTAGAATTAATAATATGAAATTGCTTTGACCAAGTTATAAGTATTACATTGTCATTGAAAGTGGAAGAACTAGACCAGGAGGCTCTGGTGTGGCCCTGGAGTAGATGAAACTGTTCGTGCATGTGTCTTCCTTGCCTTCCATGCTCATAAAGAATTAGCACTTCCTCACACACACCCTGGCCAAACTGTGTCTTTGGGACCACAGCAGCAAGGTGTGTTTTTGTTTGTCAACTTATTCTGAGTATCTGTGTTGACCAAGAGGCTTTGGGAATAAAGGTGCATAAAGGTCTTAGAGCATGGATGAGCCTTGGGTGAAGAGACAGCATGCAATGTCCTTGAATTTGAAGTGTGACTTGAACTCTGCCCTTGGGAGGGGCAGTGCAGAGCCCATGAACTCAGCACGCACCAGTCCCGGTCCTTGGTGGGGAAAGGCTGAAACTAGAACCAGATGTCTGAGGAGCAAGCTCCCAGACTTCACAGTAGCTGCCAGATTGGCCACAAATTTGGCAGAAACCATCCCAGTGGTGAGTGCCAAGTGGTTTGGAGCGAGTGGGAGCACAGCCTGGACTCCAGGCCCAGGACTCCCGGGAGAACCTGGTTCCCAGACTCACTGGGCGCTCAGACTATTAGAGTGCTGTCTAAGTCTGTTGGGGCTGCTACAGCAAAGTACCACAGACTGGGCGGCCTGGGAAGCCCTGGATGGAGGCATCAGCAGACTGGGTGTCGGTGAGGGTCTGCTTCCTGTGGCTGTCTTCTTGCTGGGCCCTCAGATGGTGGAAAGGAATAAGACAGTTCTCTGGGGTCCCTTTTAGAATATTCTATTTTATTTTATTTTATATTTACTTATTTTTGAGACAGGATCTTGCTATATAGCCCAGGTTGGAATACAGCAGTGTGATCATAGCTCACTGCAGCCTTGACCTCTCAGGCTCAAGTGATTCTCCCACCTCAGCCTGAGTAGCTGGGACTACATCACACAGCAGCATGCCCAGCTAATTTTAACATTTTTTTGTAGAGATGGGGTCTGGCTCTGTTGCCCAGGCTGGTCTTGAACTCCTGGCCTCAAGCAATCCTCCTGCCTCAGCCTCCCAAAATGCCCTTTATAAGGGCACTAGTCCCTTTAATTTAATTTAATTTACTTATTTTTGAGACAGGATCTTGTTCTTTATAAGGGCACTAGTTCCATTCACAATGGCTCCACCCTCATGACCTAATCATTTCCTGAAACCTTCTCAAACCATCACACTGCAGGTTAGGTTTCAACATATGAATTTTGTGGTGGGGGAAGCAAGCATTCACCCTCATCCCTGCAGGAGGGTAGGTATGGTGGCTCTGGGGGTCCCCAGATTAGCTGCATCACCAAGAGAGCACGGGGTTGTTCTACCAGTTCTTGGGCAGAAATTAGCCAGGATAGAAGTGAGAGTATAGAGACTGTGTTCCTGGTCACTCCTCGCACCCATTCTGCCCTCAGCCTACCTTCCCTGATCTCTAGGAAAGCACGATGGAAGCATGAGTGAGGTGAGAAGAGAGAGGCAGCAGTTTCTGCATGGGGCCCCAAGCTTCTGCTCAGAGAGATAGGAGAGGAGCCCTCGGTGCTCCAGGAGAGCTTCTCCCCCTAAACAGTGTCAGAGCAAACAGTAAGAAAGGCCTCTAATTAAAAGCAAAAATGTGGGTCCAGACAGGGTGACTCTGGGAATTCTCAGAGAGCCTGAGGAACAGACCTCAGGGCAACAGGTATAATGAAAGGAATCATGCTTGCTGTTTAGTTTTGTTGCAGGTTCCTTGGGATTTCTAGATGGATCATGACGACATCTGCAAATAGGGGCCGTTTTACCTCTTCCTTTCCAATCCGTATGCCTTTTATTTCCTTTTCTAGTCTTAGAAAAGTATTATGATTACTATAATAATAATAATGAGGAAACTAGCCTGGCATTCTAACAGAGCTGTCTGTCTCTCTGTAACTCAAATGTATGTATGGACGCACACACATACATGCATACATACATACACAGGCACACACATAAACACGTCTTTTTCTGAGAAACCCAGGACTGACCACAGGCTCAGTCTTTGAGCTATTGAGGGGTGCTTTCGTGTTTAGAGGAGATCCCACCACATGGAGGTGTCTATGGAGGGGTGATTTTGTGTTTAGATGAGGTCTCACCATATGGATGGGTCTACTGGTTGAACGCAGATTCTCTGGGAGCTCCCAGATCGCTCAGCACAAGGCTCCCCCTCCTTGAAACTCTGAAAATTATCTGTAAGATGGGAAGGGAGTTGTCCATGGAAGAAAAACATTAGTCTCCATATTCTACACCCCGAGGTGGTCTCTGGTCTTTCTAGCCCAGGGCCCTCAGTGACGTGGTCCCTGATGGACACCTGCCTGTCGCAATCAGAGGGGAAATGTCAGACGAGTGACAGCCTCTGGAGCCACAGCTTCCCAGCCCCGGCAACTGCAGGCTTTAGGGAATGACACACTTGCATGCTCACGTCCCTTAAGCGTGTCCTTCCTTCTCCTTTTGTCCTCCTGGAAAGGAATAACTTGGGGACATGGGCTGCACCGCAGTGGAGCCCTGTGGCTTCCCTTTCATTTCCTCTCCATTCCTCGGTGGCTGCTCATGGACTACTTTGCAACTACTGTTTCCAGCTGGGACAGAGCAATATACACAAGCAATATATTCTTTTAAATATTTACTTATTGAAAATAAAGATAGGTATCTGATCGTTTCTTCCCATAAACCAAGCGGTACGTGTTCCCAAGCTGAGGCATTTCTTAGGGTCTTTATAGATCTGGCAAATGGATAATTTTCTACCATAAATTCTTTTTTTAACTTTTTTTTTTTTTGGAGAGAAGCCTTTATGTTCTGCACAAAGTTGCTTTCCTGCATATTTGACTCTTAGAGAGAAGACACAAACAGCTGTTGATGAGCATGGTGGAAGATGGGTGTTTCCACTGGGAGGCAGCTTTGGGTTGCCCTGTCTTGTGGATTTGGTGAAGTCCAGATGAGGCCACTGGCCAGAAGAGTCCAAGAACTCACAAACTTCTTGTTTCCTTGTGTGCAGCACCTCAGCCTCACAACTCTGTTTTGATGGGGTGAAATATATTGTCACCTTTGATGTTAATACCTCGCCATAATGCTGTTTGCAAACCTTGGAAGAAACAAGCAAAACACCCACACCCTCCCACCGAGGAAACTGCCATGCGAGGCAGCTCTCCTTGACTCTGGCTGGAACAAGGTGGGACATCAACCTCTCTGAGTCCCCTCACTGTGGCAAGGAGATTCTGCCTCATTCCTGTATCAGCCAGCCTTCATCCGGGAGCCAGGAAACACACCAGTTAGTGTAAGAGGGAATTTACTGTAAAGAATCCTTGGCCGGGTACGGTGGCTCAAGCCTGTAATCCCAGCACTTTGAGGGGCGGAGGCAGGAAGATCCTTTGAGTTCAGGAGTTCAAAACCAACCTGGGCAGCATAGTGAGACCCTCATCTCTGCAAGAAACACAAAAATTAGCAGGGTGTGATATGTATGTTTGTGGTCCCACATACTCGGGAGGCTGAGGTGGGAGGATCGCTTGAGCCCAGGAGGTGGAGGCTGCAGAGAGCCATGATGCACCACTGCACTCTAACGTGTGTGACAGAGTGAGATTCTGTCTCAAAAAATAGAATCCTTAGCTATGTCAAAGAACTGAAAAGGCAACCATGAAACCCCAGAGTACCAAGGAGATGAAAACTGAAAGAAGCAGCTACTTTGCCCTTGGGCTGAGGACACAAAGGAACAGGTTGGAATTATTACAGCTTAAAGTTTGGAGGAGGGCTCCATGGACTGAAACTCTGACCTCTGCAAAGGGGACCCTGTCCTGCTGTGAAAGCTGCCTCTCGGGGGATGCAAAAGGGCAGTTTCTGTGGGTGTTGAAAAAACTGCAAAGAGAGCTCAACCGTTGCTGCTGGAACAGCCCGTCATGGCCCAGGCAAAGCCACATTGCCAGGGGGATCCCAATGGGAACAGGAAGTGCAGGAGGGAAAGAAAGATCGTGGCAGGACTGTGAACTCTTCTCCTCAAGCCTCGCCCCAGGGTCCTTTGCTAGCAGCACCTAGCAGGAAGCAACTGGCATAAGAAATGCGATTTGCAGGTTCCAGCTCCAGCATCAAAAGCAGAGACAAATCGCTTAACAACAAATACACTTGGATAAGTTCTCCATTGCTTCACCGTCGTTGACCTAGTTTTTGCTTTTTCCTGAT
Source organism: Cacajao melanocephalus (assembly GCA_963573385.1). NCBI lineage: Eukaryota > Metazoa > Chordata > Mammalia > Primates > Pitheciidae > Cacajao > Cacajao melanocephalus. The sequence continues at coordinate 2,708 of CAUYLG010048350.1, read as the reverse complement.
CCGTCATTATAAACTGTGGGACTGCCCCTTTATGTTTCCTTGCAATGGCTGAACTTAGCCCTGAAGAGGACTTGGTGGCTCACACCTGTAATTCCAGCACTTTGACAGCCTGAAGTGGGAGGATTACTTGAGGCCAGCAGTTCAAGACCAGCCTGGGCAACATAGAAAGACCCATCTCTACAAATATACAAACAAACTAGCAAAGCACGGTAGCTAATTGTCCCAGCTACTCCGGAGGCTGAGGATTGCTTGAGTCCAGGAGTTTGGGACTGCATTGAGCTATGATCATGCCACTGCACTCCAGCTGGGGCAACAGACCCTGTCTCTCTTTCAAAAATGAAAAGAGGATTTCAGGAAGCCTCATTTGTAGGTTAGCAGCATGCTTATAACCGAGGATTTCTCAACATCAACTTCAATTACCTAGCTCATTAATGACATTTCAGGCTAAATGATTCCTTATTGTTAGGGGCTGTGCAATGCACTGCAGCACTGCAGGATGCTGAGCAGCATCCCTGGCCTCTGCCCACCAGGTACTGGTATTAACACCCCGCCTCTCTCCCCACCTACAGTCAATAAAAAATCGCAGCCAAAAAGGCCTTCAGACATTGCCAATATCTCCTGGGGAACAAACTTTCTGCCAGTCGAGAATCACTGCTCTAACATTTGTCTACATTGTTACCCTGGATTTCTAGCCAGAGAATTAGAAGTGTAAGGACACCCATGTGTTTGCATAGTAGTTTACAGTTTTCAAAGTCCTTTCTCTGCTTTATTTGAACACATTTAAACAGCCCAAAGAGGCAATGCGAGAGAGATACTATTGTCTCCACTTTACAGACTAGAAAACCATTACTCAGAAAGGCTAACCAACTTCCCTAGAACTCATATTAAGGCAGAAGCTACGCTATTCTGATAATTCTCATCAAATATTTAGAAGGGAAAGGAGGGTGGTTTGACAGTTGGCTGACAGAGAAGACACTTTTTTTTGACACCTCCTGTTATGGTTTGAATGTCCCCTCCAAAACTCATGTTGAAATTCAAGTCCTATTGTGATGCAATTAAAAGGTGGGACCTTTAAAAAGTGGTTAGATCATGAGGGCTTTACCTTCATGAATGAATTAATGCTGCTATCAAGGAAGTGGGTTAGTTATCACAGGGGTGGGCTGGTTATTTGGTTCCCTTTTTCTCTTTCTGCCTCATGTGTGTGCTTTCTCACCATGTGACACCTTATGCCATGCTATGACGTAGCAAGAAGGCCCTCACCAGATGTCACCACCATGTTGTTGGACTTCCCAGCCTCCAGAACCATGAGCCAAGTGAATGTCTTTTCTTTATAAATCACCTAGTCTGTGGTATTCTGTTATAGCAGCAGAAAACGGACTAAGACACCCCCCACAAGCTACCAATAATGTTTCTTTTATTTTTCTTTTACAGTGTCCAGCTTTTGCCAGGAATACCATATAAAACATCTTTATGAAGTGAACACAGGCCCCAACAGCTTATACAAGCTGGCTTGTCAAGGGCACCAGTGTTTCTAATTAATGCCTGGGTCCAGTGTTCCATGCAGGCTCTATCTGCACCCTCTCCCTCAGGTTTCGACTTCTGGCTGACCCACCAGGGCTCTTGCGCCTATGACTAATAAATGCTCCTGACTTTCTCACTGGATCTGGGAGGGCAGAAATAAAAGTCAGTTCCAAGTACCCATGTTCCAGCCTGAACATGGAGCATTCAGAGTACGCACTAGGGAGAGAGTTCTGGCACCCTGTGGTGTCCAACGGCAGCGTTTGCAGACAAGCGTCTCTCTGTACCTGAACTGTCTCATCTTGAATATGCTCAGCATCAGATATAGTCACCAAATAGTATCCTACCTCCCCATAGAGAAATCCTTCTCCAAACACTGGGGCAGTCATCTTCACATCCTCTATACTCTAGAGATCTCTGGTACTTTTAAAACCCGAAGGTGAGATTGCAGTCATTGGCTAGAACAAAGTAAGAACACGCATGAAAATCAGTTCTATATGCATGTACACGTGTGTCTGTGCATGTGTATATGTTTATCCAGCACTTCCCACGTCGAGTTGATGAAAACCAAAGTCGTGGAAGTACAAACCCTCTGCAAACCCCATGGCCTGATTGGTTAATTGACTAATTGATTTCTTAGAATCACAGGGCATTAACGCTCAAAAGAAACTCAAAGATCATTTTTTTTTAATTTTTTTGAAAGAGAGAGAGAGAAAAGAAAGAAAGAGTGAAAGAAAGAAAAAAAAAGAATGTAACAGAGAAAGAAAGAGGAAGAGAAAGAGGGAGAGAGAACGAGATTCTTGTTGTATTGCCAAGGCTAGAATGCAGTCTAAAAATGGGTATTAAAAACCTCTTTTATGCCAATAATTGTACTTAACAATGGAGACAGGAAGGAATAAGAGATGAAAATAACAAACAAGCAGCCAACCAATATCTTATTTAAAGCTGTGAAATGCTATGCAACTGCTGAGGAGTGATTTACTTCCAATTATGTGGTCACTTTTAAAATAGGTGTAATGTGATACTGAGAAAAATGTATGTTTTGCGGATTTGGGGTGGAGAGTTCTGCAAATAATTGTTAAGTTTACTTGTTCCAGGTCTGAGTTCAAGTCCTGGATAATCCTTGTTAATTTTCTATCTGGTTGATCTGTCTAATATTGACAGTATAATGTTAAAGTCTCCCACTATTA